>CM035427.1:150505413-150577913 GCA_020310875.1 Ceratopteris richardii | reverse complement strand
TCATATCTTGAAGGAATCCTTGAGCTACTTAAACTCGTTCATTTTGAAGTCCCACTGCATACGGAGACCTAGGCTAGAACCCATATATCAACACGAATGGACTAAATTAAGTTGATGAATTCTTGGCACTATTATAGGCAAATTCAATTAAAGGTAAATAGTCTTCCGGATCAGTTTGTTTGGAAGTAACATAAGCTCTGAGTATGTCTTCCAACATTTGATTGAATTTCTCGGTCTGTCCATCTGTCTAGGGATGTTCGGTCGTACTTAAACTTAGCTTAGTTTCAAGTCTACTAAAGACTGCTCGCCAAAAATGACTTGTAAATCGATCCCAATCAGAAACTATGTCTACTGGAAGACCATAGAGTTTGTAAAGTTGATTTACAAATATTTTTGCAAGTTCCGGAGTCTTATATGTAGTCTTGACTGGAATAAACTGAGCAAGTTTAGTCAATCGATCAACTACAACCCAGACTGAAACAAAGCCTTTCTGAGTGCTAGGTAACCTTGAAATGAAATCCATGGAGATACTTTCCCATTTACCTTTGGGAATCTCTAAAAGGATGCAGCAATCCTCCAACTTTAAGTCAATCAAACTTATTGACTTGACATTTATGGCACTTGGATACATAGTTTTGCACATCTCTATGTAAACTAGGCTAATAAAAAAGGCATTTAACTAACTCATAGGTTCAGTTAATACCAGGATGTCCATCACTTGGAGCATCCTGGCATTTGAAAAGTACTTGGTTTCGTATGTCCGAAAGACTTGGGACACAAATCTTACCTTTATAAAGCAAATATTTCTCTTGGAGAGAATAGTGTTGAAACTTTCCCTGTGAAGTACTTGCTTCATTTGTTTGAGCTTCGCTGCCTTCCATGCTTGACTATAGCTTGGATCTTCTTTACAGGTTCCTTTCAAAGTTGAAACAAATTCACTTTGAATTTGTACAAAAGTCAAGTTGTTTAGCATAGGCATTAGACTTAAGGCATCTGCCACTACATTGAAGTTTCCTTTCCTGTACCTTAGTTCATAATCGAACTCTTGCAACTCTTTGACCCATCTAGCTTTTCTACCTCTTAAATCCGGCTGGTTTGCAAACCACTTAATGCTCTCTTGATCAAAGTCTATGGTTAACTTTGATCCATACAAGTAATGGTGCCATTTCTTCAGAGCATTTATTATAGCGAACATCTCTCGCTCATAGGTAGAATAGTTTTACTGAGCAGAACTTAGCTTTCTACTTTCGAAAGATATTGGTAGACCTTGTTGGCTTATTACTACTCCTATTGTGGATGAACTTGCATCTGTTTCTAATTGGAAAGGTTTATTTGGGTCTATAATTTGTAGAACCGGGGCCGAAGCTAAAGCAAGTTTAAACTCTTGAAAACTTCTTGCTTGCTCCTCTTTCAAAGTAATCTTTTGATGCTTCCCTTTGAGCTTATCTATCAAAGGTACTGCTATCTTGGCATACCCAACCACAGAATTCTGATAATATCCTGCCAATTTGAGAAAACTTTGTAGTTCTTGAACTATCTTGGGCTCAGGCCATTCAAGAATCACTTTGACCTTATCGGGGTCTACTTTGATTCCTTCCACAAAAATAATATGGCCTTAATACTTTACTTCTTGGGTAAAGAAATCACATTTTGACTCTTTACCATAAAGTTGATTATCGTGAAGAAGTTTAAAAACTTTTTCCAGATGTTCTAGATGACTTTCATAATGTGTACTATAGATTAGTTTGTCATCTAAAAAATCTGCTACAAAATTTCCTAAGTATGCTTGCAAGACTTGATTCATCAAGCTCATAAACGTTGCGGGTGCATTTGTTAACCCAAACGGCATTACCAAAAACTCATAATGACCATACTTAGTTCAAAAGGCTGTCTTAGGAATATCATCATCTTTATTCTGACTTGATAATATCCTTGGCATAGGTCAATCTTTGAAAAAGATTTTAGCTCCCTTTAAGCTGTGAAAGAGATCTTCAACTAGCGGCATGGGATACTTATTCTTTATTGTCAGATTGTTCAACACCTTGTAGTCCATGCACAGCCTCACAGAACCATCTTTGTTCTTTACAAGAAGGATGAGTGTGGTCCAAGGGAACTATCTTGGCCTAATAAACCCTTTGTCCATATATTCCTTGATTTGTTTCTCAATTTCCTAATTCTAGACATAGGGGGGTCGATAGGGGTTTTGGGATTTTGGCTTGGTTCCCAGAAGCAGATCTATTCTATGATCAATGCATCCACGAGAGGGTGGCAAGTCATGGGGGAGTTCCTTAGGGAACACATCTTTAAATTCCTTCATTAATTGATTGAATTTGATATACACTTCATGTGGAATAAATGATGAGACATAAGAAACTTGTTTTGTATTATCTGAATCAATTACATCGGTGCTAAGGACTAAAAAATATTGGGTCCTAGCTTCATTGCTTACAAGTTTCTTTAATTCTATGTGTGAAATCAAAGGGGTGCTTGGAACGTTGTGTTCGCCCTTGATCTTATACAACACTCCATCACGCTGGAATTCCAAAGTGTTTGTATAATAGCATTAGGACAATGAAGGTCCCAGACTCCAAAGCCACTCTCTCCCTAAAACCAAATCTACCTAGCCCATGTTCATAATTTCAAAGTCCAATTTTTCTTTATAATCTTGGATTTCCACTTCCAAATTTGAAATCATGGTATCCCAAACACGAGTATCATGTATGTGCATCATAAAGACAACATATCTATGAGGACATGGACTCTGAGGAAGAGCTAATCTTTTCACAAGTGCATAATTTATAAAATTATGTGTTGTCGAGTCGTCCACCATTATCCAGATGGTGTGACCTTTGACTGACACATGCAATTTTACCAAATCATGAGGACCAAGTTCTTGAGGTTGCCACATGTGTTTGGAAACTTGGCACTTATGGGTACTATCATAGTGCATGATCTGAACCTTCTTTGCACTTGAATTTTCATCCAAGTTCAAAGTTTGGATCAGATGAATCTATTGCTTCCCCTTACCTTTGTCAGTCAAAGAGGCCTACTATCTCTTCCAACTCGACAGGTCCTACTATGATGTCCTGGCTTGAGGCATTTAAAACGCAAATTTTCCTTTTGTGCTCTAACAAGATCTTCTTGAGAAATCACATGTCTACAAATATGAGGTTTCTTAGACGTGCGTTCAGATGATCTTGGCCCTTTGCCCTTGCGTTTAGTGGTATTTCTTTGGAAATGACCACTGTCCTGCGGGACATCTAAACGGGAATTATCCTCATAAATTTGCACTATCTTAATCGCTTCATCCAGTGATTTAGGCACGTGTCTCTGAACCTCATTTTGGATTCGTTGGTTAAGTCCTCTGACAAAACCACAAAGCCGATGGAAGTCATCAAGGTTTTTCAATTTCAGAATAACGTCTCGGTACTTTGAAATGTAAACTGATAATGGCCTTCCTTTTTGTTGAATTCTATCCCATGCCTCCCAATTATGTTCCTCCTCATTCTCGGGGAGAAAATCTTTCTTAAAGAGACGGGTGAATTCAACCCAGGTTGAAGGTTTTTGATGAGTCTCAAAGAGACTCATCCATAAACTGGCCTCTACCACTCTCACATGCTCAGGGGTGTTCTTAAGCTGTTGGACATCATGCCACTTCTCTTAGAACATCAAAACAACATCTTTATTCCTATCCTTATCTTTGCTCGAGAAGTAAGGACGATGCAGATCCTTTCCCAAGGAAAGATCTACTAGATGGATTTGACTTACTACTTGCCCCGTAGAATTAGCAAATAGTGGAGCGGTAGGAGTCATCAAGCTAAGACGAGTCAAGCTACCAGTTAGGGGAAATAAATCTACTTGGGAGATGGATGTATCAGGATCCTTCTCCAACAAAATAGACATAAGTGAAGTTGCAATCGTATTCGTATGGCTACCCAAAGTAACCCTACCTACATCCTTAGGCTTCTGGAGTAAGACCAAAATAGCCTTAAGGTGAACAAACGTCCAAGGCCCTACCTTCAAAATCATTCCTCTCATTTAAGGTGGTGTTGATGTCCCCTCGCAATGTGGTTCCCTCAACGTCTAAATTTAATGGCATTGTAACTATAGTTGATGCATTGTCCACATGACTAGGAATTGAAATTGTCCGTGTAGATGTATGCAATACACGTGACACTACTAGTGGACTAGTCATGAATGAAGATGCTGCAAGAATAGGAACTGAAACATACATCAAAGCGCTAGTACTACTCGTCAACCCAGCATGGCTCGAAGTCCCCTCCATCACACACAATCCATTTACAAACTTACTTAGATTCCTAACGTAAGTGGAGTGTGTGATCAAATCACAAGTACAATGCACAAAATTCACAAGAAAACTTCCCTGATCTATTTGTTCTTTGAAGTGAATTGGATTCTAGCAGAGGGTGCTAGAATAATGATGTGGCTTCTCCTTCAAGAATGGATGGACTTCATAGCTTCACTTTCACTTGCTTCGTTCTTCCTTTGTTCTTCTCAAACTTAAACAATGAAGCAAGACTAGATTTTGATTCTAGTTCGATCAGGAATAGCTTCTCAAGAGAAGTATTCAGGTGGGAGATGGCTTCTAAGCTCGGATTAAGC
Organism: Ceratopteris richardii; assembly: GCA_020310875.1. Lineage (NCBI taxonomy): Eukaryota > Viridiplantae > Streptophyta > Polypodiopsida > Polypodiales > Pteridaceae > Ceratopteris > Ceratopteris richardii. The sequence continues at coordinate 150,573,290 of CM035427.1, read as the reverse complement.
AGAGATTTATGTGCAGAGACTGAGAAGAGATAGCGATTGCACAAATCTATGTCACCAAAATGCTCGTAGCATAATGGCTGAGCAATAAGGCTCTAGAGTAGAGTATCGAGGGCCCTGTCGACTTTGCTTAAGAGGATATCTTTTTCTCTGTTGTTGAAGTTGCAGGCCCAAAACTAATTATTATGATGTAGGAATCTCAACACGAACGAGCGTAGTAGTTGTGGATAGCAGAGCTGCTTGTTTTTTGTACGTCACGGGTTTGAATCTCGCCCATGAATAGTTGAAGATATTATCCCTTTCTTTTGTCTGTTGATGGAGCGTCAACAGCCTCGCGTGCAAACTATTATAGCTGATGTCTTCCTTTTGGGGTGATGTAGAAGCTTTCAGCACTAAAGATGAAACATCGCTAAAGATGCAATACTGTTGTCTCTCTGAACAAGATTCAAGGTCTAGCCTCGTGGATAGAAGAAAAAGCTCCCTTCTCAACGGCACGAGTTCAAAACCCGTGGGCTGTGCTCCTCTTTTTGTAATCTCCTCCTTGAGCTATGCCTTCCAAATGAATTCGGGAGCAAATTGATGCCACACCCATGAGCAAAGAACTCCATGCACAAAGCGCTGAAACTACAAAAATGATGATGCTAATGGTGAGAATGATGATGAAGCTCACTCCAAGGTCACCATGGAAGCTCTGATACCAATGCAACAGAGTTTCCATAATACTAGCTCATGAATGAATGTGTACTCACCTCCTAGCCATATGCCTCTATATATAGCTGCTTGAATCAACAAGGACCACAAATGTAACTAAAGTCCACAAGTGCATGTGCAATCTCCTCCACTCCTTTGATACCTTCCACTAGAGTCCACTAGTGCTTGGAGTGATCTCCTCCACTGCTTTAGTACCTTCCACTAGAGTCCACTAGTGGTGGTTGTACTCGTCACTCGAGTTAAGTTTCTCAAGGCTCAAGTTAACTCCTGTTAACTTGAGTTAGAAGTCTCTAGAGCTTCTTGGGCAAAACTCTCACCCCATGCTCCCCATGGGGATTGAACCCAAGACCTCCTCCTTCACAACCATGAGACTTAACTATTGGAACATCAAGCTTACACTATGCTTGAGGTGGATTTGATCTACATTAAAGGCTATCGCATCAAAAGAATATCTGTTGGAGAGTTCTTTTTCTTATGCTCATTTATTGTATTTTTTTGAGAGATTTTTGATGGTTCATTTACCGTTGTAAAAGCTTTGAGTTTTACACATGTAAAAGTAGAAAGATATAGCCAAATCCCACGAATTTGTGGTGGTTGAGTTGCATTCAATCAAGCAACCAATCACCTAAAAGTAGATCGAACTAGATCTTCACTTTTCCTAGATTGTAGGAAAGTGAATTGATTCCGTCCAACAACCATCCCCACCTTCATTTGAATTGAAAATCCACTTGTAGAAGTTTTGGAACACTCCTAGAGACTATAGAAAGACTTGAAATCACTTGTACAATACATGGAAGCAACATACATTCACTTGTGATCATCATTGTCTTGCTCCTTCAATTTCTACATCATCTTCTTTGCCAATAGTAATCTTGCAAAGGTATCTGCTCTTTCTACAAAGCTCCAAATTGAGTGCAAGATGGTGCAGTTGAAAGGTATTAGTGTCTATGTTATGCTTAAAAATTTTTCAAAGCATGTGATTGAGTAGATTAGGAGAAATTGTAGTTTCTATCTCGGGGTCAATCTCTACGTATTCCTAAAAAATAGGAGGTACCACCGTTGAGTGTCTGATTCATTCCTATAGCATATTTTTCTTATTCCTTTTACTTTTGTGCATTATATACACTCAACCCTATGTGTATTAATCCCATTAAAGGATTTTTTCTAATTGTAATCATGCTGGTCTCTATGAGCATTTGAAGTTGTCTCTTTCATAGATAGTAAGTTTTTTTGAGCTACTTGACTCGCAAACCTATCTGTTTTGTATCGACTCCTTCTCCTTGATGTTGCAAAGTACATAGTGCATTTCTTTGCACTTATCGCATGCCTATAAGGTCTATTTGAGTCTCCATAAGCTCAAGGGCCAGTCTTGTGCGAGTTGGCTAGACCATACTTCACCGCTTCGGAATGCACTTTTCCACCTCCTAGAAGCTTCTCAAAGTTTCTTTCAGTGGTATCAGAGCCAGATCAAGATGGGTGATGACTTTCCCTCAATGATCGAGAAGCTTGATAAACAGAACTATGCAGCTTGGCAAATCAGAATGGAGGTGTATTTGCAAGGTAGAAATCATTATGGAATTGTAGCAGGTGATGAAGCTATGCCTATTCCAAGATCCAAAGGAGGACCTACACAAGAGGAGATAGATAAGCTCACACTTTTGTGTGCAAGGGATTCTCAAGCAAGGTCCTACATACTAAACTCTATCTCTGACTTTCTATTACCACATATTAGAGGATGCAAGACATCTCAAGAGACTTGGGATGCCCTCAAGACTTTCTTTCTTGCTAGTACCAAAGCAAGAAAGAATCATCTTTGGAACGAGTTCAACCAAATAAGGAAGACACCTAAACAAACCATCATAGAGTTTGTTACCAAGGTCAAGGAGGTTGCGGATCAATTAGCATCCACTGGGGAGCTAATTGAAGAAGAGGCTATCATGAGGCAAATTATCAACGGCATTCGAAGTGATCAGCAATGGCAATCCTTCACGATGGCTTACGATCTCATCATGGATGTGCAGACTCCAAACTTCAACATCTTTCTTTGACAACTCTTCAATCAAGAGGCCAACAGGAAGGTTACTCCTATCATGGTAATTCAACTGGTGCTCTATATGCAGATAAGAAGCAGAAAGGCAAGAAGAAGGAAGAAGATGAAGAAGAGACTTCCCAAGACAACTTCGCAAGCAAGAGCAAGTGGAAAGGGAAGAAGCAAGGAACAAAGCAAGACAAAGCCAAAGGTCAGAATGTTCAACCTTGTGCCATCTACGATAAGACCAACCACACCACTCAGAATTGTTGGTTGAATGGGAAGACCCAGAAAGGAAGTGGAAGAGGTGGATATGGAAGCAATAGAGGCAGAGGTGGACACAACTTCAACAATAACAATAGAGGCTATAATAGAAGGGACTACAATAATTATTCAGAACATCAACCACATGAAGACTCATGCCACAAAGAAGGTAAAGAAGATGATCATTTATTCTACATAGATTCAGGATGTTTGAATCATGCTGCAGGCAACATTGCTCTTCTATTTGATTTGGAAAGTCCAAAGCATAGGCATGACGTGGAAATAGGGCATGACACAAAGCAGAATGTGGAGAAGATTGGTAATATCAAAGCTTCCAATGACAGGACAACTATTATGAGTAAGGTTCTCTATGTACCCACTATCACTAAAAACCTAATAAGTGTAGGCCAAATAGTTGAAAAGGCTTGAAAGTTAGGTTTACCCAACATGGAGCTTTTGTGGAAGATCCATGTCAAGGCTTCAAGAAGATAGCCAGAGGTGAGAAGCATGGTAGGCTCTTAACTTTTGAAGTAGGAGAAACCAAGAACATAGCTCTATTCAACTTTGGGTCTCAAACCCTAAGTGAACTTGAAGTGTGGCATAAGAGACTTGCTCATGTGAACAAAAGAACCTTGAAGGTTATATGCAGGGATCAAAGTGTTCTAGGACTGCCGAACATATCAAAGCACCACATGATCCACAGGTGTGACGCATGCCACATTGGGAAGGCACAAAGACAACCATTCAACCACAAAGGCTACATCCACAACAACTTGTTGGACTTAGTACATACAGATGTATGGGGGCCACCCGGCCAAGTCAAGAACCTTCATTGGCACGATCAAGGTATTATGTTTCATTTATTGATGACCATAGTAGATGGAATGTTCTATATACTTTATCAAGAGTAAGAATGAAGTGTTAGATTGCTTCAAAAAGTATATCGCACTTGTGGACAATCATATAGGTACCGAGAGGAGAAACAAGACATTGGTTGGATCAGCTAGAACAATGCTTGAAGAGAAGAAGTTGCCACATTATCTATGGGCAGAGGCTATTGTGTACCTTGTCAATAGACTACCATCCAAATCACTTCAAGGTATGACTCCTTATGAAGCATGAAATGGAAGAAAACCTAGTCTTGGACATTGCAAGGTTTTTGGCTGTTTAGCTTATGTTCACGTACCATAAAAAATAAGAGGTAAGCTCAATGAAAGGGCAACAAAGCCAGTGTTTATTAGATATGATTGAACTCAGATGAGTTAGAGGTTCTATAATCCTTCAACCAAGAAATTCACTACAAGTAGAGATGTTTTTTTTGAAGAACACAGGTCTTTTTATGATGAAGACAAACAAAAGGTAACTCTACCATATGATCTTGATTTTGATTCTCATCAATTAGGAAGAAAGCATGATAGGTCTAGGATTCACGAAGTGATACAGATGATGAGCAACACGAAAGGGAAAAGGATTACAAGCTATGGAAGTCAAGAAGCAAAGCAAAGATGCAAGAGCTTGGAGAATGCTCCAAACAAGCACCTAGAAGATCAGCAAGAGAGAAGAAACAACCAGAAAGGTATGGATATGATTCCACATTTGTTACGAAGCATTCATTGACTTGGCAAAAGGCTATATGTCAGAGGAACCCTCAATGTATGAAGAGGCAAATGGGATCCCTAATTGGGAAAAGGTCATGAAAGAAGAAATAGATGCATTGAAGGAGGGGACACTTGGGATTTGGTTCCAATAACACCGAATCAAAATGTAATTGGTTGCAGATGGGTGTATAAAGTTAAAAGAAATTCAGATGGATCAGTTTGCAAGTACAAGGCAAGATTAGTTGCCAAAGGATGCTCTCAAACTCATGGTATAGACTATGAGGAAACATTCTCACCAATTGCAAAGATGACTACAATCACGACATTGATAAGTGTAGCTGTTGCAAGGAATTCGAGACTCCTCCAACTTGATGTGAAAAATGCATTATTAAATGGTTGGATAAGTGAAGAGGTATACATGTCACAACCACGAGGTTTTGAAAACCCTAATCATCCATCTTATGTTTTCAGACTTAAGAAAGCATTGTATGGATTGAAACAAGCTCCTAGAGCTTGGAATTACAGGTTGGTTACATATCTTTAAGATCAAGGATTCAAATCTAGCAGCTTTGATCCTTCTCTATTCATCAAAAGGGATCACGATGAGGTTATCTATCTATGTGTATATTTAGATGATATTATTGTGAGAGGTGATGATCTAAATGGCATTCAGAGGATCAAGAGACACATGCAAGAGGAGTTCAAAATCAGTGACCTAGGTGAGCTCACATATTTCCTAGGTATGCAAGTGATATACAGAGATGAAAGAATGTATTTGACGTAGAGAAGATACATTTATGATCTTCTTCTCAAGTTCAAAATGGAGAACACAAAACCTGCAGGTACACCTTTGGAGATGAATCATAAACTTAGTGTTTATGAAGATGAGAAAATTAAAGACATAAAAGAGTATCAAAGCTTGGTAGGTAGCTTGATATATGCTACTCATACAAGGGCAGACATCTCATATAGTGTTGGAGTGCTTAGTCAATTCATGCACTCACCAAGAAGACCACACATAGATGCGGCTAAGAGAGTACTCAAGTATCTCAAAGGTACAATCAATGAAGGTATATTCTATCCATACTCTTCAGATTTGGATATCAAAATCTATTCAGATGCAGATTGGGTAGGAGCAAAGGATGATAGAAGAAGTACTTTTGGTTACTTAGCATTTGTAGGTTCAAAGCTAGTGTCATGGAGTTGTAAGAAGCAACCAACAGTTGCTTTATCCTCGACGGAAGTAGAGTAGAGAGGTATGACCATAGCAACTCAAGAGGCAATATGGTTAAAGTCATTGTATACAGATTTGGAACCTGTGAGTTCCAAACCTCACATTTTTGGAGATAATGTAAGTTCCATGCATCAACCGGCAAACCCTATTTTCCATGCAAGAACCAAACACATAGAGATTCATTACCACTTCATCCGAGAGAAGCTCATCGCAAAGGAGATTGACATTTCTTTTGTTCCAACTCAAAAGCAAGTAGCAGATATGATGATGAAGGCACTTGATGGAATAAAGCTTTGTAGATTCAAAGATATGGTAGGTATTCAACCTATCAGAGAATGAAGACTCAAGCATACTTTAGCTTGAGGGGGAGCTGTTGGAACATCAAGCTTACACTATGCTTGAGGTGGATTTGATCTACGTCAAAGGCTATCGCGTCGAAAGAATATCCGTTGGAGAGTTCTTTTCTTATGCTCATTTATTATATTTTTTTGAGAGATTATTGATGGTTCATTTACCGTTATAAAAGTTCTAAGGTTTACACATGTAAAAGTAGAAAGATATAGCCCAAATCCCACTGTGGTCGTTGAGTTGCATTCAATCAAGCAATCAATCACCTAAAAGTAGATCAAACTAGATCTTCACTTTTCCTAGATTGTAGGAAAATGAATTGATTCCCTCCAACAACCATTCCTACCTTCATTTGAATTCAAAATCCACTTGTAGAAGTCGTGGGACACTCCTAAAGTCTATATAAGACTTGAAATCACTTGTACAATACATGGAAGCAATATACATACACTTATGACCATCATTGTCTTGCTCCTTCAATTTTCTGCATCATCTTCTTCGCCAACAGTAATCTTATAGAGGTTGCCACTCTCTCTACAGAGCTTCAAATTGCGTGCAACATGGCTCATTGGAAATTTATTAGTGTCTAGTTTATTCCTTGAAATTTGCAAAGCATTTGAATCAGTAGATTGGGACAAATCTCAGTGTTTCTGTCTCGGGGTCAATCTCTATGTATTCTTGAAAAATAGGAGGTACCACTGTTGACTGTCTGATTCATTCCTATAGCATATTTTGCTTATTGCTTATACTTTTGTGCATTATATACACTCAACCCTATGTGTATCACTCCCATATAAGGATTTTTTCTAATTGTAATCATGTTGGTTGCTATGAGCATTTGAAGTTCATTGTCTCTTATATAGATAGTAAGTTTTTTGAGCTATTCGACTCGCGAACCTATCTGTTTTGTATCGACTCCTTCTCCTTGATGCTGCAAAGTACATAGTAAATTTCTTTGCACTTATCACATTCCTATAAGGTCTATTTGAGTCTCCATAAGCTCAAGGGCTGGTCTTGTGCCGGTTGGCTAGACCAAACTTCATCGCTTCGAAACGCACTTTTCTACCTCCTACAAGCTTCTCCAAGTTTCTTTCATTAACCACCAGGCTAAGTGGATGAGTTGAATATAAGAGCACATGAAATTATGCTTGACTCTATTCTTGAGATCTTTTGTCCTACAGATGAGTGACCAAACCGTGTCCAATTTGAGATATGTCTGAAGTAGTCGGATCCCTAGACCATAGATGATTTATTACACATACATACATTCATACATACATACATACATACATACATACATACATACATACATGCATACATACATACATACATACATACATACATACATACATACATACATACATACATTCATACATACATACATACATACATACATACATACATACATACATACATACATACATTCATACATACATACATACATACATACATACATACATAAATACATACATACATACATACATACAAACATACATACGTACATACATAAATAATTACATACATACATACAGAGATACATACATGCACCCATACATACATACATACATACATACATGCTTGCATGCCTACATGCATGCATGCATACATACATACATATATACATACATGCATACATACATACATGGATAAATACATAATTATCCCATATATATTGATTATGTAATTATGGCCAAACACCTAACCATTCCAGTGATTTCATACCAATGCCTACATACATACATACATACATTCATTCATACATACATACATACATACATACATACATACATACATACATACATACATACATACATACATACATACATACATACATACATACATACATACATACATACATACATAAATGCATACATATGTATGTACATACATACATACATACATACGTACATACATACATACATACATACATACATACATAGATACATACATACATACATACATGCATGCATGCATATGTACATACATAGATACATACATACATACATATATACATTCATACATACATACATACATACATACATACATACATACACACATACATACATACATACATACATACATACATACATACATACATACATACACACATACACACATACACACACACATACATACATACATACATACACACATACATACATACATACATACATAAATACATACATGCATACGTACATACATACATACATACATACATACATACATACATACATACATACATACATACATACATACATACATACATACATACATACATACGTACATACATACATACATACATACATACATACATACATACATACATGTACATACTTACATAGATACATACATGCATACATACATAGATATGTACATACATACATACATACATACATACATACATACATACATACATACATACATGCATGCATACATACATACATACATACATACATACATACATAAATATATACATACATACATAAATACATGCATACATACATACATACATATATACATGCATACATATGCGCATACGTACTTATCCTTTAATTTTATTACCCGATTATAGTTTCATAAACACTATCTCATATTCATATGTACAATCACAAATAATTATAGAAATATAGTTGAGCCAAGGGTAGGTAAAATCATATGTGGGTTGCTCTTATACCACATTGAAATTCAGAAGCACTACTCCTAGGTGACTAACGTCTAGAATTAAAAACGCTATGGAGGAAGGAAGAAAAAATATGAAAACATGATGAATGAATTCAAATGGAGATGACTTACATAGAATGCTCAATGATCTTGGAGACCCCATGATGAGAAAATAGGAACCCTTGACAATAGCTTGAGTGAATGGGCTTGTGAAGGGATGCCCTCACTATATGGACTTTGTTATAATTTCCTTGTATGTAGGATAAATGATGTTGCATAAGAACGAAAGTATCCTTGGACAAAAGCCTAGAACATGGAACTCTGAACAAGAAATGCTCTATGTGAGCCCATGTAACTACATATCTACAAAATGGTACGAGGAAACTAACCATATGCAAGGGATATTTTTCCTATCTCTCTCTCTCTCTCTCTCTCTCTATATATATATATATATATATATATATATATATATATATATATATATATATATATATATATATATATATATCTATATATATATATATCGAGAAGTCTCATGGTCTCTTAAATTATTGAGCATGAATGGAAGGAGATAGATGATTGTGACCATTACTCATAGTAGAGAGAGGTGACATCTTCATGTCTGGAGGGCATGAGGACCGTATTTATGGAGTGGTAGATTGGAGACATTTTACCATGAATTTGTAAGTAGTATTTATACCATTAATTATATAAACAAATATGATTTCTTTTGTTAATTACTTTTCTTATTCAATAGATGCAATTTATAGTTGTTAGATGTCATACTAGATGTTTAGAGGAGTAGAGTGGCTATCTTTAGGGCCTTATGGAGGTGCTTATTGGATTTAGAAAACATGGGAGAGAGGATTGTATAGGATAATTGAGTTCCACTTATGCATGCTGATGTCAATGACAACACTTGATGTTATTGCTTTCTTGGTTTTTTTTATATCTTTCTTTATATACATAAAATTCATTCACATAATAATAGTTTCCCATTACAGGATAGTCTTTCGCATTTGTATCATTTATATATTCTATCTCATTTGTATCATTTCTATATTCTATCATTAGCCTCGCGACCAACATATTGTATTCTATCTCATTTGCATCATTCTCAATCTCATGACATACATATTGTATTTGATCTCATTCGCATCATTCTCTTGCATATGTACCATATATTTCTTATCTATGTGATATTAAATGCCAAGAGACATAGCCTTTTGCTGGTATCATATGGATGCAATATGTTTATATTTATCATTTTATATTTGAGTTTTTATCTTGCATATCTAGTATTCTCAAGTTCAATTAAGCTTATGATTAGTTTTTTTGGGTTAAGTTATGTGATCATGATGATTATGCAAAGTTTGGTGATCATGTTCTTTATGATTATTGTTGGGTGAGTGTATAAGTGCGAGGGACACACAAGAAGCACACACAAGGAGCCCAAATGTAGCAAGACACACGGAAAAGACCGATGGTTAGAATAGCTCTCTCTATTGATGATGAGCTGAACTAATGTAAAATCTTAATAGTATCCCTAAGTACAAATTACCACCACATATGAAAGTATCATGTATGTGGCAACATGGGGAGAAAAGCTCTATCCAGCACTAGAGTAAAAAGTGCCTATGTATAGGGAAAAGCTTCACATCAAGGCAACTTAAGGAACACATAAGTGTAACAAATCCCCTTGGGGAAAATGATGTGAACCCATAGAGGGAGTGACAAATGAGCCCCCACTAGGGAATAAGCCTAAATCTTTTTGAAAAGCTTCAAACTTTCCCCATGGAAGAGGTTTGGTGAATATGTCTACTACACTATCTTGTGTAGGCACATATACTCGATCAATATCTATAATGCACCTCAATATATTTTGTCTGTGCATGGTGTTCATGTGTGAAACATGACAAGAAATGAATTAATGTGACACTAGAACACCTCTATGGTCACCATTAACTCAATGCTTCTCCAAACTTTGAGAAAAGATTGCTTAAACTGAGAACTTTGCTTCTACAGAAATGTCTAGTCACTGAAATGACATACCTTCACTCTTTTTCTTATTTCTCTTAGCACAGATATTATTTCTCCAAGATATTTTGGTGAATAAAATTAGAAGAGAGAGCTTTCCAACAAGCTATTATTTGCAAGAAACAGATCTCTAGAACTCCAGTTATAACCTTCATAAGATCACCCTGTATGAGTTGTCAAAACTAGAAATTTTGCCTCTTTTAGTAAAACTGAGTGTCTCTCTTCCACATCGTGTCAGTTGATACAAACTAACTTATATAGTTTTTCTCAATCTTGTGACTTTTTAAAAAACTTATAGAACTAAAGTGAACTAACTTTACAAATATAATACACATGAACTTTTCCCTTCACATAGACATGTGCTTTTCTTCTAAAGCTTCGACCTTCAAATATATGTTCAATTAGTGATTGTTTCTCCAACAGCTCCCCCTCAATCACTAATTGACATTCTTTGTTTCTTCATATCATCTTCTTTTCTTTTACTCTTGCCATGCTTTTGAATCTGCTGGTCTTCACACCATCCAAGCTCTTTGTCATTATGTCTGCTATCTGATCTTTTGTAGAAAATGTACTCCACTTCAATTTTTTCTCCATTACCTTTTCTCTCAGGAAATGATAATGTATCTCTATATGTTTTGTTCTTGCATGAAATATTGGATTTGATGCAAGATAAAGTGAACTCATATTATCTCCATGTATTGTAGGTATACCTTGATCAATGCCCAAGCTTTTGAACAATGCCTTCATCCATATGATCGCCTTAGATGCTTCCATAAGTCCTTTGTACTCAGCTTCAGTTGATGATAATGCTGCTGTATGTTGTTCCTTTGAACACCAACTTACAAGCTTATCACCAATATATATCATGTAACCATGAGTTGATCTTCTATCATCTTGACTACCTACCGAGTCTGAATCACTATAGGCTCTCAACTTCAAATATGAAGTAAAACGATAATATAATCCTTCCTTTATAGTTCCCTTGATATATCTGAGAACTCTTTGACCTGCAATCCAATGTGGGTCTTTTGGACAATGCATGAATTATGACAACACTCCCACTGCATAACTAAGATCAAGTCTTGTTAGTGTAGCATAAATCAAACTACCCACAAGAGATTGATACTTCCTCATATCTTTATGTTCTGCACCATCATATTTACTGAGCTTGTGATTAACTTCAAGTGGAGTTGAAGCTTCTCTGCAATTTTCCATACCAAACTTCTTCAATAGGCTCAGAAGATACGTTTCTTGTGATACATATATGCCATGATCTGTATAAGTAACTTCCATTCCAAGAAAGAAAGTATGATAACTTTCCTAGGTCACTGATCTTGAACTCTTTCTCAAGTAATCTCTTTACCTCCTTGATTCCTTCATGTGAGATACATGTGATTATAATGTCATCTACATAAATACAAATGTAGATTGTACCTTCATCTATTCTTTTGATGAGTAGATTTGGATCTACTTTTGAACTTTGATATCCAAGCTCATTGAGATACTTCACCAATCTATAGTTCCATGCTCTTGCAGCTTGCTTCAATCCATAGAGTGCTCTCTTCAATCTGCAAACAAAATCTAGATACCTAGAATTTATAAAAACCCTTGAGGTTGTTCCATGTATACCTCATCTGATATGTATCCATTCAAGAATGCATTCTTTATATCCAGTTGACTTAGGGTCCATCATTTTGAAGCTGCAATAGCAATGATTGTCCTTATAGTTGACATCTTAGCTACAAGAGTGAATGTCTCATCATAATCTATGCCATAGGTGTGGGCATAGCCTTTCACCACCAATCTAGCTTTGTATCTGGTTATACTTCCATCTGCAAGCTTCTTCACTTTATAAACCCATTTATTACCAATTACCTTCTTACCATTTGGTTTAGGAACAAGTTCCCATGTCTTCTTCTCCTCTAGTGCATTGAATTCTTCCTTCATCGCTTCTTCCCATTGCTTCTTACCTTTTGCTTCATCATAGTTCTGAGGTTCTTCATCATCTTTGACCATATATGCATAGTTCTTCTGAGTGATGTAAGAAGTATCATAAGAATACCATTTTGGTTGCCTTCTAGTCCTGCTTGACCTCCTTGGTTCACATTCTTCATAAGTATCTGGATACACCTCTTCATCAAATATAGGAACTTCTTCATTCCTTCTTGTTAATCCACTTCTAGATGTACTTGCTTGCATATAGTCTTCATCTTCATTCACCTGCACACTTGATTTTCCTTTCTTACATCATCTTACCTCTTCTTCAAATTCTTTAGCTGTATGACTTTGATTTGCATACCAACTTTTCTGTTCATCAAATGTAACATCTCTAGAAACAAGAAATTGTTTGGTTAGAGGATTCCATAACCTGTAACCCATCTGCTTTTCATCATAACCAATGAACACATATTTTTCTTCCTTTGGTTCAAGTTTATGTCTAAGTTGTGATGGCACATAAGCATATGCAATTGATCCAAACACTTTACAATAATCTAGTGTTGGTTTCTTACCCCACCAAACTTCATATGGAGTCATTCCATTTAGAGCTGCACATGGTAATCTATTCACAAGATATGTAGCTGTATTTATAGCCTCAACCCAAAGATAATTTGGACAATTCTTCTCCTTCAGCATAGCTCTAGCAAACTCAACCAAAGTCCTGTTTCTCCTTTCTGCTACACCATTTTGTTGTGGTGTATACTTGCAGGTTATTTCTCTCTTAATGCTTGCATTCCAAAGATAATCATTGAACCCTTGGGAGAAGTATTTTCCCCCTCCATCAGACCTCAGTCTCTTAAGCTTTTGACCTATGACTCTCTCTACATATGCATGAAAATTCTTAACTTCTAATCTTTCCTTCAAAACATATAGAGTTATCCATCTTGTAGCATCATTAATGAAAAGAACATAATATCTTGAGCCATTGATAGATCCTTCTTTTGTTGGTCCCCATACATCTGTATGAATGAGCTCTAGTAATCCATCATGTTTGAATCCTTTCTTTTGAAATGTTAACCTATGTGCTTTACCCATTTGACATGCTTCACATTGATAGATCATATGTTGACTCTGCACATTTGGTAATCCTAGTACAGACTGATTAGCAACCATAGCTTTAATTCCTCTTTCATTGAAATGACCTAATCTCTTATGCCAGAGATCAAGTTCTGTAATCACTCCTTCACCATGTGTGAGCAAAGCTTGACCAATGTTTCCTTGCACTCTTAAAGTAAAGAGTCTACCTTCTTTCTTACCACAAACAATTTGATTATATCCATTCTCTAGATCTTCAACAAATACTCCTTCATTTGTAAACCTGACTTGAAAACCTTTTTCAACTATTTGTCCCACACTAATCAAGTTTTTAGTTATTATGGGAACATACAAAATATTGGTTAGCAAATCTGCTCCACTCTTGCATTTCACTTTTCCAATTGAATGTACACTATGTCTTATATTATCACGTGTTTGAACTATATGACTAGAAATGCCTTTTTCCAATTCTAACATCAATTCTATGTTTCCTGACAAATGATTAGAACAGCTAGAGTCAATGTAAAATACCTTTAGATCTTCTTTATCTGATGTGTTGATTGAGTTCATCATCAATGATGTATGACCTTCATACTGTGTATCATTTGCATAATTGTAGTAGGTGGTGTTGTAGGATTGATTCTGTCCCCAACTTCTTCCTCCACCCCTACCATAGCCTCCTCTTTGACTTTGTCTACCTCTTTAAAAATTACTTTGATATCTTCCACCTCTGCCTCTGCTATTGTTATTCTGATTTTGATTTGATTGTTGCTAATTATGCCAACAGTTATGAGCAAAATGATTACTGAATCCACAGATCCAACAAGCCTTCTTATTGTTATTCTGATTATCTCTTCCTCTTCCAAAAACTCTTGCTCTTCCTCTACCTGTGCCTCTACCTCTTGCATAATAAACTTGAGAAGTTGTTTCCTCTTCATCCTTTGCTTAACATTTATCTTCTTTCTTCTTATTCTTCACGAACATTGCAGATTGCAGAACTTTGTCCTTTATCTTCTCTTCTTCACCTGTTATATACACCATGAGATCCTTACTCATAAGTAAGGCTTCCATTCTCATTATCCATGCAGGATAATTATCTCTATCTAGTTTGTCAATGGAGATATGATCTACCATACTCCTTTCCTTCTATTGCAACCTATGAGCTTAAAGGATAAAGGATAATACCTTTTGTAGTTCTTTGTGTATGAAGATACTTTTGAAGTAACCGTTTGATGCCTTGTCTTTAAATGCTTCAACTTTCAAACTTTAATGAAAAACTTTTCAAAAACTTCTCGTACCTTTGATGCCTTCTGCTCTCTAGAACCTTTTTGATCTAATAACACTTGTTGATGTGTGAAACATCATAAGAAATGAATTAATGTGACACTAGAACACCTCTATGGTCACCATTAACTCAATGCTTCTCCAAATTTTGAGAAAATATTGCTTAAACTGAGAACTTTGCTTCTACAAAAATTTCTAGTCACTGAAATGACATACCTTCACTCTTTTGCTTATTTCTCTTAGCACACATACTATTTCTCCAAGATATTTTGGTGGATAAATTTGGAAGAGTATAGCTTTCCAACAAGCTATTATTTGCAAGAAATGAATCTCTAGAACTCAATTTATTGCGTTCACAAGATCACCCTATATGAGTTGTCAAAACTAGAAATTTTGCCTCTTTCAATAAAATTGAGTGTCTAAAAATACAAATTCGATGCCTAGCATCAAGTTGCAACCAAAAGTTGATGCGAGGCATCAACTTGGTGATTTTTTAGCCACTTTTTAGCTCCTAAAATATGTGTAATGTTGGGTGTGTGTAGAAGTGCGAGACACACACAAGAACCACACACAAGGAGCACAAACGCAGCAAGACACACGGAGAAGATGATGGCTAGAATAGCTCTCTCTATTGATCAATGAACTAAAGTAAAGTAAGAGTTGAATAATATCCCTAAGTACAAAGTACCACCACATATGAGAGTATCAAGTATGTGGTAACATGGGGAAAAAACCTCTAGCCAGCACTAGAGTAAAAAGTGCCCATGTATAGGGAAAAGGTTCACATCAAAGCTACTCGAGGAACACATAAGTGTAACAAACCCCCCTAGAGCGAATGATGTGAACACATACAGGGAGTGACAGATCAGCCCCCACAAGGTAACAAGCCTAAAGCTTTGCGAAAAGCTTCAAACTTTTCTCGTGGAAGAGCTTTGGTGAATATGTCTGCCACATTATCTTGTGTAGGCTCATATACCAAATCAATATCTCGTGCATGAAGGCGCTCTCTCACATAGTGATAATCTTGCACATATCCTTTGACAACCAATCTAGCTTTGTAGCGATCAATGCTACCATCAAATTTTCTCTTAATCTTATAAACCCACTTTGTACCAATGGCATTCTTTCCTTTTGGCAATTCACATAACTCCCAAGTACCATTCCTATGTATGGAATCCATTTGTGATTGCATAGCACTCATCCATTGTGGATCATCACATGCATCTTCAAAAGAAAGTGGCTCTTCATTACATGTTGTAGCAATAAGAGAATAATCCACAAAATTACTTGATGCATGGTGAGAGCTTGATCTTGTTCTACCAAGTAAAGGTGCACTCGATTTGCTGTCTTCCAAAGTTTGTTTCAGCCACTTTGGCATAGATTGTGCACTCTTGATAGACATGCGTTCATTATCTAAAACATCTTCAATATGTACATCATGCATGGGCTGAATTTCATGCTCAGTTTCAGCCATATTTTGACACAAATGTTCAGCCATATGTGGCTGGAAACTTCCAGCAGTTTGGACATTTTTTTTATTGAAATTTTTCAGCCATGTTTGGCTGGAAATTCTCTGCATTTTCAGCCCTATTTGGCTGGAATTTTTCAGCCCTTTGAACCCAGTTGGCTGGTCTACATGGCCATAGTCAAGCACACCATTTTGGAAGAAAGGCATGAGTGTATCGAACACATCTTGTGAGCTAACTGTTGGTAGTTTTTTGCATTCAAGTAGAGGGAAAATTGAATTTTCAGCAAATACCACATCTCGACTCACAATAATTGTGTTCGTCAATGGATGGTACAACCGTTATCCCTTACTTTTAGCACTATAACCAACAAATATACATTTCTTTACCTTGTCATCAAGTTTGTGACGTTGTTGTGATGGCACAAGAGCATATGCCAAACAACCAAACACACGCATATGACTAACCATAGGTTTATGACCATTCCAAGCCTCATAAGGAGTGATGACTCTCAATGCTTTTGTAGGGAAGCCATTCAACACATAATTTGCACACATGACTGCTTCCATCCAAAACTTATTAGGAAGATGCTTTCCTTTAACCATACATCGTGCCATTTCAAGTAGAGTTCTATTTTTACGCTCGGCAACACCATTTTATTGAGGTGTATATGGCACCGTACATTGGTGTGAAATACCTCTTTCACGAAGAAAAGCATTAAACTCATGTGACATGTATTCACCACCACGATCCGTGCGTAGAGTCAAAAGCTTTTGTGAAGAAAAAATAGCTAAAAATGCTTTGAAGCAAGAAAATACCTCATTCTTTGCTTTCATAGGATACACCCATGTATGGCGAGTAGCATCATCAATGAAGGTAACAAAATATACATGCTTCCCAAAAGATGGAGTCTTGACGGGCACATACATTGCTATGAACAAGCTGTAATTTTCTTGTAGTGTGTGTATGACCATCTTTTGGAAAAGAAGCACGATGCATTTTTCCAAGAATGCAACCTTCACATGCATGCTTTTCAATGGACTCAAGTGTAGGCAAGCCAATAACCATGTCCTTCTTTTGCAAGTAGAGCAAACTATTGAAGTTTAAATGACCAAAACGAGCATGCCAAAGCTCCATTTCAGCCATAGAAGAAGTATGAGCATCTAAGGCATTCGAGGCAGCCCTCTTGTATGTATCCGTGCGATACAAACCATTACATAATGTACCGGACATCACGATAACATCTTCATTGCTGAAACCATGAACCATACACTTATCATCTATATATATATATATATATATATATATATATATATATATATATATATATATATATATATATATATATATATATATATATATATATATATATATATATATATATATATATATATATATATATATATATATATATATATATATATATATGTGTATATATATATATATATATGTGTGTGTGTGTGTGTATGTATGTATGTATGTATGTATGTATGTATGTGTGTATGTATGTGTGTGTCTCGGTTCAAGAATATCATTTAAAGAAGGGCCAATATCATGTAGAGAAAGAACATTGCATCTAGTCCTCTTCTTATAATTGTATATGTTGATTTCAACAACCTCCTCTTCAAGTGCACATGCATCACTTATTCAATAGAAATCAATAGCTTCTCAAATCAAAGAGGACCATAATACATATATAGATACATACACATCATGTAGATATACACACACACAAAGATACACACACACACACACACACACACACACATATATATATATATATATATATATATATATATATATATATATATATATATATATATATATATATATATATATATATATATATATATATATATATATATATATATATATATATATATATATATATATATATATATATATATATATATATATATATATATATATATATAGCATCTAGTTTATTTTAAGTCAAGCTTCAAGCTAAAAATCCATAAGAAATCAATCGTGGACATGTGGAACAATCTAAGGAAGCCAAAAGTCACAAGATTCCATCAAGAAAACTCACCCAACCACTCTCCAAGGCATCTCAACTAAATCCTCCCATTTAGGGGGCTGATTTGGAAAGTTAGTTCCTAGATTTTAGGGGCTCACCTCTCACTATAAAAGTAGCATGTATGTTGACTTGCTTTGGGACATCTTCTTCGATTTTTAGTTTATTTAGAGTGAGCACTAAGTTTTAATAAGAAAGTCCCTTGCTTTAGCTAGCCCCTTGCTTGCTTGTTTGCTTTCTTTGAGTAGGCATATCTATGTGCGTGCACATGCAATGTTGCAACTCTCTACCCCAAAGTTTTTAGCATCCGTTCTCCCTCCTTATGTATTCATTTGATGTAATTCTTGTCTTATTGGATATCTATTGGAGTATAATTTAAGTGCATATGCTCTGGAGCATTCTCTGAGAATTCTGGGAGAAATATTCATTTTCGTGAAGTCGAGTGATTGATATCTCTCTATATGTGTAGGATCTATTGGAACTATTCTACTCTAAGTTGTAAGGGCTGGTTGTCCTTCTCTACTTATCCATTTGCTATGAATTTTTTTTCATTGGGTAGCTTATAGATTACTTTAATGTTAAGACAATTTTGAGAATCATTCTCTATATATGCTCTGAGAAAATCTTGTTGGAGTAAAGTGAGGTCTCTGTTTGACTAGTGAGAGTTCAACTAGCTCATCTTGTGGAAATTATCTCTCTTTGTGTAAGTATCCATTTGGAGTGAAGTTTGTTTTCATGGATAGCTTGTGGTGTCTTATATAGGTACATAAAAGTAAACTAGAGTTTTCTACATATGCTCTAAGACTGAGCATTTTTTGTGTGTAGAGGTCAAAGAAGGATACCTGTGGAGGTCATTCATGCTTCATCATTGCATAGAGGTTGAGATACTTCCCCAACAATAGTATCAGAGCATTTTGGTACCTTGGAGGCATCCAATACAAGAATGAAGACCTCTTGAAGCTGGTGATTGAAGGTTTTCATCAAGAAAACCTTGTTGGAGGTAGCTCACATCATGGGGGAGCTATTCTGCTAAAACTTTCAAGTGTGCAAGGTGTCTTTCTAAGGAAATCTTTGGATTAAGGTAGCTTCAGAGCCTCATTTGCATTTTACACACTTTGGAGCATTAGCAAAGGGCTAGATCAAGTAGCAAAGACAAGACATGGGAGACTTCAACACACATATTTAAAAGTTAGATAAGGGAAACTATCAACCATGGAGATTGTGTCTCCAACTACCTTATGGGCAAGAGCCTTTGAGGATTGATTAGTGGAAGTTAGCGAAGACCTAGATTGGATGAAAAGCCAATGAATGACCAGCAAAGGGCCTTTAGGAAATGGAATGAAAGAGACAAGAGGGTTATCTTTATCCTTTTTAAACATATTAGCAATAGCATGATCGGCCATATCCAAGACTTGTATTCATGCATGAAAGTATGGGAGATACTTGAGAACAATCACAAAAGCAAGGAAGATCCAACTCAAGAATGAGCTCAACAACAATAGGAGAAGCTCAGGGAGTAACATAAATGACTACATATTTAAGGTCAAGGAACTATCATATGCATTGGAATCCATTGGAAGCCACGTAGATGATGATGATGTTGTGGCTTATACTCCCAATGGTTTGAGGGATGATGAGAAGTGAAAACCCTTAACCACTTCAGTATATGTAAGGGGTAATCTTCCCAATTTTGAGCAATTGGTGCTCTCATGGTCACATTAGAGATGAACATAGTTGGAAGTTAAACTAAAAGCAAGGATGCACAAGTGCTTTATGTAGGTAATCAAATGGGAAATGAAAGAAGAGGACAAATCAGAGGCAAAGAAAATTTTGGAGGAAGGAAAGGCCACTCAAGCAAACAAAGACATGACCAAGGCAGACCATCACAAAGAGGTAGAGGAAGAACAAGAGGAAGCAGAGGAAGGCATCAACAAAACATGAATCCAGATGGTGAAGGATTTTACATATGTGGCAATTTTGGTCACTATGTTGGAGATTGATACCAAGGAGGAAACGAAAGGAGCTATAATCAAGGTTCTCCATAAAAAGGCTAAGGCAATTATGCTTCTACAAGTTCAGAAAATGACAATCTGTGGTGGATGCACATGAATGGGAATTCAAGCAAAGTAGATAACACTTGGTATATTGGTAGTGGATGTACCAACCATATGAGTTGCAATGCTTCTTGGTTTACTAATCTACATGCTCGTGAAGGTAAAGGACATGTAGAAATAGGTGATGATATAGCCCATGAGATCTCACATGTTAAAGATGTAGCTTTGGATGACAAGGAGGAAATAAGATGTCTCAAGGATGTCTTTCATATACCTACCATCACAAAGAACTTGGTGTCTGTAGGGAAAATGGTTGAAAGAGGTGTTGGAGCATCAAGCTTACACTATGCTTGAGGTGGATTTGATCTACATCAAAAGTTATGGCTTGGATTACGTCAAAAGAATATCCATTGGAGAGTTCTTTTAGTAATGCTCATTTGTTGTATTTTTTAAAAAGATTTTTTATTCATCTTTTACCATTGTAAAAGGTTAGAGTTTTACACATGTAAAAGTAGAAAAGGAGAGCTGATATTCCATGAATTTGTGGTGTTTGAGTTGCAATCAATCAATCAATCGATCACCTAAAAGTAGATCAAACTAGATCTTCACTTTTCCTAGATTGTGGTAAAGTGAACTGATTCCCTCCAACAACCTTTATTTCCTTCATTTGAATTCAAAATCCACTTGTAGAAGTCATGGAGCACTTGACAAGTCTATATAAAGACTTCAAAACACTTGTACATTACATGGAAGCAATAGACATACACTTATGGCCATCATTGTCTTGTTCCTTCATTTTTCTACATCATCTTCTTCAACAATAGTAAGCTTGAAGAGAATATTGCTCTCTCTTGTAAATTTTCAAAGCATGTGGTTCACTAGATTGGGAGAAATCATAGTTTTTCTATCTCGGGGTCAATCTTTGCATATTCTTGAGAAACAGGAGGTACCACTCTTGAGTGTTTGGTTCATTCCAAAAGCATATTTTTCTTATTTCTTGTACTCTTTTGCATTATATACACTCAACCATATGTGTATCACTCCCATAAAAGGATGTTTTCAAATTGTAATCATGTTGGTCGCTATGAGCATTTGAAGTTTATTGTATCTTCCAAAGATAAAAAGTTTTTTGAGCTAGTCGATGCACAAACCTATCTGTTTTGTATCAACTCTTTATCCTTGATGCTCTAAAGTACATAGTGCATTTTATTTCAATTATCTCATGCCTATAAGGTCTATTTGAGTCTTCATAAACTCAAGGGCTGGTCTTGTGCCAATTGGCTGGACCAAACTTTTCCGCTTCGCAACTCACTTATCTACCTCCTACAAGCTCCTCCAAGTTCTTTCAATGGTATTAGAGTTAGATCAAGATGGGTGATGGCTTTCCCTCAATGATTGAGAAGCTTGATCAACATAACTATGTGGCTTGGCAAATCAAAATGGAGGCCTATTTGCAAGGTAGAAATCTTTATGGAATTGTAGCAGGTGGTGAAGCTATGCCTATTCCAAGATCCAAAGGAGGACCTACACAAGAGGAGATAGATAAGCTCACACTTTGGTGTGCAAGGGATGCTCAAGCAAGGTCGTACATACTAAACTCTATCTCTGACTTTATATTACCATATATTAGAGGATGCAAGACATGTCAAGAGACTTGGGATGCACTAGAGACTTTCTTTTCTGCTAGCACCAAAGCAAGAAAGAATCATCTTTGGAATGAGTTCAACCAAATGAAGAAGACACCTAAACAAACCATCACAAAGTTTGTTACCAAGTTCAAGGAGGTTGCAAAACAATTAGCATCCATTGAAGAGCTAATTGAAGAAAAGGCTATCATGAGGCAAATTCTCAATGGGATTCAAAGTGATAAGCAATGACAGTCTTTCACCACAGCTTATGATCCCATCATGGATGTGCAAACTCTAGACTTCAACATTTTTCTTGGAAAACACTTTAATGAAGAGGCCAACAATAGCATAAAGGAAGGTAGCTCCTATCATGGTAATTCAACTAGTGTTCTATATGCAGATATGAAGGATAAGAAGCTCAAAGGCAAGAAAAAGGAAGAAGATGAAGAGAAGACTTCCAAAGCAAACTTCGCAAGCAAGAGCAATTGGAAAGGGAAGAAGAAAGGAACAAAGCTTGACAAAGCCAAAGGTTAGAATGTTCAAAATTCTGCCATTTGTGATAAGACCAACCACACCAAAAGAGTTTGATGAGTTCTTATGGGATAAAGGTATCAAAAGGGAAGTGCCTACCAAGTACTCTCCTCAACTGAATGGAATTATAGAGAGAAGAAACAAGACAATGGTTGGATCAGCTAGAACAATGCTTGAAGAGAAGACGTTGCCACACTATTAATGGGCAAAAGCTATTTCAACTACTGTGTACCTTGTCAATAGACTACCATCCAAATCACTTCAAGGCATGGCTCCTTATGAAGCATGGCATGGAAGAAAAGCTAGTCTTCGACATTGCAAGTTGTTTGGTTGTTTAGCTTATGTTCATGTACAATCACAAATAGGAGGTAAGCTAGATGAAAGGGCAACAAAGGTAGTGTTTATTGGGTATGACCCAACTTAGATGGCTTACAGGTTTTATAATCCTCCAACCAAGAAATTCACTACAAGTAGAGATGTTGTGTTTGAAGAACATAGGTCTTGGTATGATGAAGACAAACAAAAGGTAACTCTACCATATGATATTGATTTTGATTCTCATCAATTAGGAAGCAAGCATGATACACTGGTCCAATATCCAAGAAATGATACATATGATGATCAAGATGAAAGGGACAAGGACTACAATCTATGGAAGTCAAGAGGCAAAGCAGAGATGTAGGAGTGTGGAGAATGCTCCAAGCAAGCACCTAGAAGATCAACAATAGAGAAGAAACAACCAAAAAGGTATGGATATGATTCCACATTTTTTACAAAGCATTCAATCTACTTGGCAAAAGACTCAATTTCAGAAGAACCCGCAACCTATGAAGAGGAAAAGGGAAACCCTAATTGAGAAAAGGCCATGAAATAAGAAATAGATGCATTGAAGGAGATGGACACTTGGGATTTGGTTCCAATGTCATCTAATCAAAAGGTAATTGTTATACATGGGTATATAAAGTTAAAAAAAAAATCAAATGGATTCGTTTGCAGGTAGAAGGCAAGATTAGTTGCCAAAGGATGCTTACAAACGCATGATATAGACTATGAGGAAACATTCTTACTAGTTGCAAAGATGACTACAATCAGAACATTGATAAGTGTAGCTACTGCAAGGAATTGGAGACTCCTCCAACTTGATTTAAAAAATGCATTTTTAAATGGTTGGATAAGTGAAGAGGTATACATGTCACAACCTCTAGGTTTTGAAAACCCTAATCATGCATCTTATGTTTGTAGAATTAAGAAAGCATTGTATGGATTGAAACAAGCTCCTAGAGCTTGGAATTATAGTTTGGTTACATACCTCCAAGATCAAGGGTTCAAATCTAGCAACTCCAATCCTTCTCTATTCATCAAAAGGGATCACAATCAGGTTATCTATCTATGTGTATATGTAGATGATATTATTGTGATAGGGATTATCTAAATGGCATTCAAAGGATCAAGAGAAACATGCAAGAGGAGTTCAAAATCAATGACTTAGGTGAGCTCACATATTTCCTAGGTATGTAGGTGATTTATATAGATGAATGAATGTGTTTGAATAAATGGAGATACATTCAAGATCTACGTCTTAAGTTCAAAATGGAGAACAATCAACTTGCAACTACATCTTTGGAGCTAAATCATAAACTTAGTGTTTATGAAGGTGAGAAAATTGAAGACATTAAAATATATCAAAGCTTGGTAGGTAGCTTGATATATGCTACTCATACAAGGGTAGACGTCTCATATAGTGTCCGAGTGCTTAGTCAATTCATGCACTCACCAAGAAGACCACACATGGATGCAGCTAAGAGAGTACCTTCTCAAAGGTATAATCAATGAAGGTATATTCTATCCTTACTCTTCAGATTTGGATATCAAAATCTATTTAGATGCAAATTGGGCAGGAGCTAAGGATGATACAAGAAGTACCTCTAGTTACTTATCATTTATAGGTTCAAAGATAGTGTCATGGAGTTCTAAGAAGCAACCATTAGTTGCTTAATCCTCAACTAAAGCAAAGTACATAGGTTTGACCATAGCAACTCAAGAGGCAATATGATTAAAAGCATTGTATATAGATTTGGGACTTGTGAGTTCCAAACCTCACATATTTGGAAATAATGTAAGTTCCATGCATCTAGCAACAAACCCTAATTTCCATGCAAGAACCAAGCATACCAGCTCATCAGGGATAAGTTCATGGCAAAGGAGATTGAAATTTCTTTTGTTCCAACTAAAAAGCAAGTAGCGGATATGATGATGAAGGCACTTGATGGAATAAAGCTTTGCCATTAGAGAATGAAGACTCAAGCATACTTTAGCTTTAGGGGGATCTTTTGGAGCAACAAACTTACACTATGCTTGAGGTGGGTTTGATCTACATCAAAAGCTATAGCTTGGATTATGTCGAAAGAATATCCGTTGGAGAGTTCTTTTACTTATGCTTATTTATTGTATTTTTTAAAAAGATTTTTTATGGATCTTTTACTATTGTAAAAGCCTAAGGCTTTACACATGTAGCAAAGGAGAGCTAATATTCCATGAATTTGTGGTGGTTGAGTTGCAATCAATCAATCAATCAATCACCAAAAAGTAGATCAAACTAGATCTTCACTTTTCCTAGATTGTACGAAAGTGAATTGATTCCCTCCAACAACCTTTACGGCCTTCATTTGAATTCAAGATCCACTTGTAGAAGTCATGGAGTACTTGACAAGTCTATATAAAGACTTCAAAACACTTGTACATTACATGGAAGCAATATACATACACTTGTGGCCATCATTGTCTTGCTCTATTTTTCTACATCATCTTCTTCAACAACAGTAAGCTTGCAGTGGTTATTGCTCTCTCTACAAAGCTCTAAATTAGATGAAAGGGAGTCATTAAAAATTTATTAGTGTTTATTTTACACCAGTAACTTTTTAAAGCATTTGGCTGAGTATATTGGGAGAAATCTTAGTTCCCCTATCTCCGGGTCAATCTCTAAGTATTCCGAAAAAATAGGAGGTACCATTGTTGAGTGTTGATTCATTCCAATAGCATATGTTGCTTATTTCTTGTAATCTCGTGCATTATATACAGTCAATCTTATGTATATCACGCTCATAAAAGGAATTTTTTCGATTGTATTCATGCTGGTGGCTATGAGCATTTGAAGTTCATTATCTCTTCTAAAGATAGTAAGTTTTTTTAGCTAGTCGATGTGCAAACCTATCTATTTTGTATCAACTCTTTGTCCTTGATGCTTCAAAGTACGTAGTGCATTTTATTGCACTTATCGCATGTCTATAAGGTCTATTTGAGTCTCCAAAAGCTCAAGGGTTGGTCTTGTGCTAGTTGGCTAGACCGAACTTCGTCGCTTCGCAACTCACTTTTCTACCTACTACAAGCTTCTCCAAGTTCTTTCAACAAGATGGGTGATGGCTTTCCCTCAATGATTGAGAAGATAAACTATGCGACTTGGAAAGTCAAAATGGAGGCCTATTTGCAAGGTAGAAATCTTTATGGAATTATAAGAGGTGATGAGGCTATATCTATTCCAAAGTCCAAAGGAGGACCTGGACAAGAGAACATAGATAAGCTCACATGTTGGTATGCAAGGGATGCTCAAGAAAGTTTGTGCATACTAAAATCTATCTTTGACTTTCTATTACCATATATTAGAGGATGAGAGACATCTAAAGAGACTTGGGATGCCCTAGAGACTTTCTTTTCTACTAGTACCAAAGCAATAAAGAATCATCTTTGGAACAAGTTCAACCAAATGAAGAAGAAACCTAAACAAACCATCATAGAGTTTGTTACCAAGGTCAAGGAGGTTGCGGATCAGTTAGCACCTATTGGAGAGCTGATTGAAGAAGAGGCTATCATGAGGCAAATTCTCAATGAGATTCGAAGTGATAAGCAATGGCAATCTTTCACCACGGCTTATGATCTCATCATGGATGTGCAAACTCGAGACTTGAATATTTTTCTTGGACAACTCTTCAATCAAGAGGCCAACAATAGCATAAAGGAAGGTAACTCCTATCACGGTAATTCAACTAGTGCTCTATATGCAAATAAGAAGGATAAGAAGCTCAAAGGCAAGAAGAAGGAAGAAGATGTAGAGGAGACTTTCGAAGCCAACTTTACAATTAAGAGCAAGTGGAAAGGGAAGAAGAAAGGACCAAAGCATGACAAAGCCTAAGGTTAGAATGTTTAACCTTGTGCCATCTACGATAAGACCAACTACACCACTCAAAATTGTTGGTTCAATGGGAAGACCCAGAAAGGAAGTGGAAAAGGTGGATATGGTAGTAATAACGACAGAGGTGGACACAACTTCAACAATAAGAATAGAGGCTATAATAGAAGGGACCAACAATTATTCAAAAGATCAATCACATGAAGACTCATTGCTTCAAATGAATCTAAGCCACAAACAAGGTAAAGAAGATGATCATTTGTTCTACATAGATTTAGGATGTTCAAAATATGTTGCAGGCAACATTGCTCTTCTATCTCATTTGGAAAGTCCAGAGCATAGACATGAAGTTCAAACAGGGGATGACACAAAGCACAATGTGGAGAAGATTTGTAATGTCAAAGCTTCCAATGGCAAGACAAACATTCTGAGTAAGGTTCTCTATGTACCCACTATCACTCAAACCTAATAAGTTTAGGCCAAACAGTTGAAAAAGGCTTGCAAGTTAGGTTCACCCAACATGGATCTTTTGTGGAAGATCCATGTCAAGGCTTCAAGAAGATAGCCATTGGTGAGAAGAATGGTAGGCTCTTTACTTTTGAAGTAGGAAAAATGAGGAACATAGCTCTATTCACTTTTGGGTCTCAAACCCTAAGTGAGCTTGAAGTGTGGCATAAGAGACTTGCTCATGTGAATGAAAGAACCTTGAAGGATATATGCAAGGATCAAAGTGTTCTAGGACTTCCAAACATATCAAAGCAATACATGATCAATAGGTGGGATACATGTTTAATTGGGAAGGCACAAAGACAACCATTCAACCACAAAGGCTACATCCACAACACTGATTGGACTTAGTACATACAGATGTATGGGGACCAAGTCAAGAACCTTCATTGGTAGGATCAAGGTATTATGTCTCATTTATTGATGACCATACTAGATGGAATATTATGTACTTTATCAAGAGTAAGAATGAAGTGTTTGATTGCTTAAAAATGTATCTAGCACATGTGGAGAATCATACATGTAGGTCACTCAAGAAGCTGAGAGCTGATGGAGGGGGAGAATACTTCTCCAAAGATTTTGATGAGTTCTTACAGGATAAAGGTATCAAAAGGGAAGTGCCTACCAGGTACTCTCCTCAAGTGAATGGAATTGTAGAGAGAAGAAACAAGACATTGGTTGGATCAGCCAGAACAATGCTTGAAGAGAAGAGGCTGCCACATTATCTATGGGCAAAAGCTATTTCAACTGCTATGTACCTTCTCAATAGAATACCATCCAAATCACTTCAAGGTATGACTCCTTATGAAGCATGGCCTGGAAGAAAACCTAGTCTTGGACATTGAAAGCTGTTTGGTTGTTTATCTTATGTTCATGTACCATCACAAATAAGAGGTAATCCTGATGAAAGGGAAACAAAGGTAGTGTTTATTGAGAATGAATCAATTCAAATGTGTTACATGTTCTATAATCCTCCAACCAAGCAATTCATTACAAGTAGCGATGTTGTGTTTGAAGAACATAGGTCTTGCTATGATGAAGACAAACAAAATGTAACTCTACCCTATGATCTTGATTATGATTCTCATCAATTAGGAAGCAAGCATGATACATAAGTCTAGTATCCAAGAAGTGATACAGATGATGAACAAGATTAAAGGGAAAAGGAATACAAACTATGGAAGTCAAGAGTCAAAGCAAAGATGCAGGAGTGTGGAGAAGGCTCCAAGCAAGCACTTAGAAGATCAGCAAGAGGGAACAAACAACCAGAAAGGTATGGATATGAGTCCATATTTGTTACAAAGAACTCAATCTACTTGGCAAAAGAATCAATTTTAGAAGAAACCTCAGCCTATGAAGAGGTAAAGGGAAACCCTAATTGGGAAAATGCCATGAAAGAAGGAATAGACGCATTGAAGGAGATGGACACTTGGGATTTGGTTCCAATGTAATCCAATCAAAAGGTAATTGGTTGCAGATGGGTATATAAAGTTAAACCAAACTCAAATGGATCATTTTGCAGGTAGAAGGCAAGATTAGTTGCCAAACGATGCTTACAAATGCATGGTATAGACTATGAGAAAACATTCTTACGAGTTGCAAAGATGACTACAATCAGAACATTGATAAGTGTGCCTCCACTAGGTCCACAAGCAGTGATATATGCTCACTATTCTGATTTTTTCTCTCCATCACTACACATACTTAAAATGAACTTCAATAGACTTGTATTAGACTATATGTGCTACCCAACAAGCTTTAAATCATTCCAAATGGATATTCCAGCTGGGAGAACCACCCTCTGCAAAATAAGCTACCTATTTGCAACACTCTCTGCCTATGTGTAGAGATATACCTTCACAAAATTGGCAATTTCTCACAACTCACTCGGCCGAATAACTTGAAAATTTGGCAAAGTTCAGGGCACAATATGAGAGACCAAATTAAGCTTGAAATCAATGAAAATGGGTACAACAAAAGAGAAAAAAATGCTCTGCAATCTGGTACAATCAGATTTGAAAAAGCCTAACTACACCTCTAGATAGAGAGGAGCAAAATCATGAGAAAATGAGGTAAGCAAGCAAGGGGGCTGCTTGCTGGAGTTTATGACTTCCCTAAACTAAGTGGGAAACTTGTGGGATGCATACAACTCAAGAAAAAAAGGTGGGATGGTGCTTATATAGAGTTTTACTTTTCCTACAAGCTACCTAACCACCCACCAATCAGTGTAGGTGCACTTTTTGGTGGTTGATTTGATGAGATTTGAATTTGATTGGGTTTGGTGGATCTTCTATTTATATTCCACGACGTTGGGTCCTCCTTTTTGATTGATCCACTTGAAAAACTCGTGGTTGAGCCTTTTTGCATGATTGAGACTTGATTTTCCACACTCCCCCTCAAGTCTCAATGCCTAGGTCCTTCATTCCAATGCATGCCTTGAAGTGTTGTAGCTTTACTCCATCCAATACTTTTGTAAACATATCTGCATATTAGTCTTTTGTATTGACATGCGTGGCCTAGTTTTCCACAATTGTAGCATTCTCCATCGGATTCTTCTCTTCCATGTGATCTTCCTCCTCTTCCTCTACTCCTTCCTCTTCCTCTTGATCCATAGCTTTGGTTGGAGCCTTCTTGGTTGCTTGAGCTTGAGCTTGACCTTACTCTCCCTCTCCCTTGGAATTTCTGTCCACCTCTTTTGCCTTTGCCTCTACTTGCATAGAAAACTTGGGCTTGGCTGCCCTTTGATTGTGAGCCTCCTTGGTTCATCTCCTCGGTCACCATCAATGTGACTAATCGATCAAATTCTAGTAGGGAATCCCTCACATAAACTAATGTGGTGAATGCTTTCCACCTTTGATCCTCTCTTAAGCCATTGAGAGTGTGCGCAACAAGATCACCATTTTCGATTGGGCTCCCAATTGAGCCTAAAGCATTTGCAAGCTCCTTCACCTTCAAAATGTACTCATTTATGTTAGTACTTGGTGATTTCCTAAGATTATTCAGCTCATCCTTGAGCTGAATCTTACTTGCCTTGGTTGATGAAGAGTACAATCTCTCCAAGGTCTCCCCAACTTTCTTGGATGTGTCCAAGTCTTGTATATGCCCTATCATGCTATTGCTTATGTGTTAGGATAGAATGAATATGACTCTCCTACCCTTTCTATCCATTCATTAAGTGCCTTGACCTGCCCTTGAAGTGGTGGATCATCTAGATGAGGCATTGGCTCCGTGCCACTCACTAATCCTCACAATTCTTTGCCCATAAGGTAGTTGCTAACTCTAAATTTCCATAGTTGATAATTGCCTTTCTCTAACTTCTCTATTGTGCATTATACTCAGCCATACTGAGCTCTAAGATGCTCCTCTAGCTTCTCCTCAAGTTTTTGTATGCTTTATAAGGTGTGGATATTACCTTTTGATAGCTTCTCCCTTGCTAACCTCCGACTAGTTGAGATCTCGATTGACGTAGCCCCCTTTCAATGTCTTCTTGCTTTGATGAGTCCTCCTTGTGCTTCCACGAATTGTCTTGATCTCTTCAAGTCTTCAATATAATGCCACTAATGTCTCCAATCCTACAAAATGGCTCTGATACCACTGATGGGGGATGATTCTAACACCCCAATGCAAAAATGGAAGATGGCTGCCCTCCATTAGGTCCACAAGCAGTGATATATGCTCACTGTTCTGAACGTTTCTTTGCACCACTATAGAGACTTAAAATGACATTTTGCAAACTTGTAGTAGACTATAAGAGCTATTCAAAAAGATTTAAATTATCCCAAATGGATATTCTAGCTGGGAGAACCACCCTCTACAAAAGAGGCTACTTGTTTGCAACACTCTCTGCCTATGTGCATAGATATACCTTCACAAAGTTGGCAATTTCTCACAACTCACTCAGCCAAATAACTTGAAACTTGGCAACGTTCAGGGAAAAATATGAGAGACCAAATGAAGCTTGAATCAATAAAAATGAGTAAAATAAAAGAGCAAACAATGCTCTGCAATCTGGTACAATTAGATTTGGAAAAGCCTAACTACACCTCTAGATAGAGAGGAGCAAAATCATGAGAAAATGAGGTAAGCAAGCTGCCAATGGGGCTGCTTACTGGAGTTTATGACTTTATTAAACTAAGTGGAAAACTCGTGGGATGCATAGAACTCAAGAAAAAAAGGTGGGATGATGCTTATATAGAGTTTTACTTTTCCTACAATCTAGCTAACCACCCACCAATCAGTGTAGGTGCACTTTTTGATGGCTGATTTGATGAGATTTGAATTTGATTGAGTTTGGTGGAGCTTCTATTTATATTCCACGACTTTGGGTCCTCCTTTTTGATTGGTACACTTGCAAAACTCGTGGTTCAACCTTTTTGCATGATTGATACTTGATTTTCAAAAGTATACATGTCACAACCTCTAGGTTTTGAAAACCCTAATCATGTATCTTATGCGTGCAGACTTGAGAAATCATTGCATGAATTGAAACAAGCTCCTAGAGCTTGGAATTATAGGTTGGTTACATAGCTTCAAGATCAAGGGTTCAAACCTGGCAACTCAGATGCTTCTCTATTCATCAAAAGGGTTCACAATGAGGTTATCTATCTATGTGTATATGTAGATGATACTATTGTGACGTGATTATCTAAATGGCATTCAAAGGATGTGAGCTTTACGTGAATGAAAAGCTTCACACTTGTATAGCATGTGTTGACCTTCAACATTTGGCGACCCAAGCAGTACATCATTCTTTGACATTTCTTTTATAGCTCTCTCATTGAAATGACCTAGCCTTTTATGCCATATGTCAAACTCAGACATCTTTTGACTTCCATAAGTGAACAATGCATGTCCCAAATTACCTTGGACCTTGAGAGTAAAAAGCCTTCCTTTCTTTTGACCTCTAATGATGCTTCTATATCCCTATTTGGATCTTGCACATAAACACCATCATTTGTGAATCTAACTTCATATCCCTTCTCCAGAATTTGGCCTACACTTATTAAGTTTTTAGGAATAATAGGAACATAAAGTACTTTAATTAAGAGTGTGCTTCCACTCTTTATCTTTACTGATCCAATGCTTTCCACCTTATGCTTGGTGTTGTCTCATGTTTGAACTGTATGTCCACTCACCCTTGCTTCCATATCAGTCATCAATGATATGTTGCCACTCACATGATTACTACATCCTGAGTCAATATAGAATACCCTTTGATCTTCCTCTATTGCTTCATGTGTTGCATTTAGGATGAGAGTCAAGTCATCCTTCTGATCTGATGCATAATTGTAATAAGTGTTATTATACGATTGAGGTTGAAAGCTTCTTCCACCTCCTCTAGCATATGAAGTTTTACCACCTCTTCCTCTGAAGTTACCTCTTTGATTTCTGCCTCCTCTACCTCTTTGATTGAAACTCTGATTATGACTTCCACCATTTTGATTGTTATACCAGCAATCATTTGCCAAATGATTTGTTTTGCCACAAATCCAACAAGCTTTAACATTATGTTTGTGCTTACATCCTCTTCTTTTGCCTCTTGAATTCATCTTCCCTCTTGTGAAATAAACTTGGCTTGAAGATCCTTCATCAATAGTTGAGTGCTTTCCTTTTGCATTCTTTCTCTCATCCTTGGAGTACATAGCTTGGCTTGTACTCCTATCATTATCCCCCTTAATTCCCTGCTCAAAAGTTAACGTGTTCTAGCAATTGATTAAGATCAAGAGTAAAAGGATCTAATGACAATTCTATAGACAATATGAAAGGCTTCCATTTCTCATCTCCTCTCAAACCTGTAAGTATTGGTCTTACCAACTTGTCCTCTTCAATATGTTCATCTACTACTCCCAAGCTATCTGCAATATCCCTCAATCTTGCCACATAATCAAAACTTTATTGTGAGCTCTTCTTCTTGAAGGTTGTGAACTCAACCCATAATGAGGACTTCCTTGACTTGGTTGTATTTTGAAAATGCTCTTCCAAAGCATTCCACACATCTGATGCACTTTCTAATCCTCTAATGTGAGGTAGAAGATAATAATTTACAGCCATGTAAATGATACTCCTAGCTTGAGCATCTGCAATTCTTCAAATGATACTCCAATTCTTCAAATCTGCAAGCTCCTCCCTAGTTGGAACACCAAGATCTTCAAACGCCATGTAAATGATACTCCAATTCTTCAAATCTGCAAGCTCCTCCCTAGTTGGAACACCAAGATCTTCAAACTCAGGATTTTCTTCTTCTCTTGTAATGAATTCCATCAAATCTTTGCTCATGAGGTATGCCTCCATCCTCATGGACCAAGCTGGATAGTTTTCCCTATCTAGCTTATCAATCTGCAGGCTATCTCCCATCTTTTGATCTTTGTCTCTACAAAAGTTAAGATAAATGAATATACTTTGTACCGTTAATGCAAAACATGAATCTTTCAAATCCTCTTGAGCTCAATCTTCACACTTCTTTAGATTTTCTTCAAGCATTAATCTTGTCCACCTTTAATTCGAAGAGACTTCAATGTCGGCAACAGTCCGGACTTCAAATCCTTTTTACCTCACTTTATATTGCACCTTTTGCTCTGATACCACTGGTGGAGACCTCTAAATCTCGAAATGCTTGATCTATACTGATTTAGGAACACTTCTATATCAATCATAGACCAAAATTTACACAAATGTTACCATGATTTACAAAATCATTCACAAACACTTCTCTGTATGAAGTGTCTTCTTCTTCAAAGGGTCTGCTTCAGAGATTAACTTCATTAGCTGCAAATGTCTTCAAATTTCTTCAATCTAATGATGCACATACCTCCAGGTTACGTTTTCACAATCATAACATTCATTAGATCTTCAAAAGAATCATTAATACTCTGATTTGATCATTAAGATCAAATGTATGTCAGAAACGTTTTCTCTCAACGAGCAACTTTGACATAGTCAACTTCTCAAGTTGATTTCTCATAGCACAAGTCCTGTTTTGCTAAATGCTTTTGGCCATAGCTTCCTTATCTTATAACTTAGATTTTGAATCCTTCGTTATCAAAAAAATTATATTTTACATTGAGATCTAAGCAAAACTCTGACACGTAAGAGTGTGCAACTCTGAGAGCTTTATCTACAGACTTTACATATACATGTTCCTTTTGATCATACATTCAAACTGAAAGGAATTAGACCATGAAACTTTGACCATGGCTTGATTAACTTCTAAATTAGATGTGTACAAAAGATTTCTTGATCCATTTGATCAGGTTGAGAGAAAATAGAGAAAGACTCAATGCTAACTGAGGAAGATGACTCTCTACACATCTCTCACATGAACTCTTGACTTCTAATGACTCTCACACTCTATTTCTTTTACATTATTGACTTATATACATATGGCTCTAGACTCATCTTGCATCTATTACATTATTCCTTTATCACTCTAATGAACATCTATATCTTTTGTAAAAGAATTTTCATTTGTAATGTACATATGTATACAAGCTATATTTCTGAGGTCTCTTTACTTCCTTCAGTGACTTCTTGACTTCGTTTTGATTTCTGGCTTGCTTCAAACACTTCATAATCATCAATTGATGATTGCTTTGTTCCAACATTCATGCACTCACCAAGAAGACCACACATGGATGTAGGTAAGAGAGTACTTAAGTATCTCAAAGGTACAATCAATGAAGGTATATTTTATCCTTACTCTTTAGATTTGTATATCAAAATCTATTCAGATGCAGATTGGGCAGGAGCTAAGGATGATACAAGAAGTACCTCTGGTTGCTTAGCATTTGCAAGTTCAAAGCTAGTGTCATGGAGTTCTAAGAAGCAGTCAACAATCGCTTTATCCTCAACTGAAGCAGAGTACAGAGGTTTGACCATAACAACTCAAGAGGTAAAGGTAGTTCCCAAAAGAGGTTGTCTCCATAGGACCACAACCATCATTGTGAGCAAGCTGCTATTTTTTAGTAGCTCAAATTGAACCATCTTTTGGGAAGATGGAATTCTATATTTTTTCTAAAAATACAACTTTCAAAAACATGTTTACAAGGTGCCTCAAGTTTGGGCAGAGAGGATATCATTTTAGATTTCCATAGACATAGCGAACTAGCATAATTTTGATGACAAAAGCATGCATGCCAAAGCTTTGATTCTGACATAGCCTGCGAATCTTGAACTGCACATGCTAATCATTCAAAAATGTTTCATAATCTATGAGCTTATACAGTCCACGACATAAAATGCTAGAAGTAATAATAACATTTCCATGTGAAAGATCATGAACTATACATCTGTCATCAACAAATTTCACAACCAAGATGAGCTTGGCTAATGCTAAAATTGATGATAGATTTTTCTTGATCCTTGGCATAAGCAAAGCATCTGACAATGTGAAAGGATTACCATTAGTAGTAGTCAGAATGATCTAATCAACTCGCATTATAGGATCAGGGGAGTTGGTAGTGCATGTGACAATATTCCCTATAGCAAAAAGCTCAAGTGAAGTGAAGAAACGACACTGCAACGTAATATGTTTGGTTGCCTCACTATCAAAGTACGAAACATTTGAGTCTAGTACAAACATAAAGTGTTCATGAGAAGATGGGTCATGACTGCCAATAGTAGTAAACACCCATTCTTCATTCTGCACAAGATTAGTAGACTCTATTTTAGGATGTAGAGGCCTCTACAACAACCATTTTGGCCTCTTTCTTATTTGCTTGTTTTATAGGTAGATGTGGACAACTCTTCATGACATGATCATTTTCTTTACAGTATTTGCAAAACAATATGTGCTTTTCTATTTTCTTCTCGTCTTTGTCTTTCTTTTTTGTGTGTGCATAATTACCACATTTTTGTTGACTAATAGATGAGCTCCATTTACCTTTGCCCTTCTAACTAGCTATGAAATCTTGATCTACTATATGCATAATTGACTTATTCTGCTTGGATTGATCTTCCTACAACAAAATAGAGAATAACTCCTCAAGTTTGAAGGTATTTGGATTTTCATTCATCATCAATTAAAGAGTAGAAGAAAAAAATATGATACAAATCTAGAAGACCATTCAAAAGAGTCTACACAAGTGAGTTGTCTGGCAAGACTTTATCAATAGAAATCAATTGCTCCTTCAAATCTTTGATCTTTGTCAAAAAATTATCCATAGGATCTCCTTCATTCATATGCACACTCTCCAAATGTTTTTGGAGGTAAGAAAAATGAGCCTCATTTCTTGCTTGGCACAAGGTGATAAGTGTATCCCAAGCATCCTTTGTTGTTTTACAAGAGCGAATATGAGGGATAATGGCATGTTGGACAGACAAGGCTATGAATGCATGTGCATGAGAATCTCTACCATCTCGACTAAGTTTCTCCATAGTAGGTCTAGGAGGAAACGCAACACGAACATGAACTTGAAGATCATCATTTTCAACGACATCTACATCACCTTCAATAATTGTATTTGCAGGTGTAGTACGTCGTTTTACACCCTACATAATATTCCATAGTCCTTTTGTGACCAATACATGACACATCATATATGCCCATAATGGGTAATTGGTACCATCCAACTTATCCTCAACAACCAACATACATAATACATCATTGCTTTCAACCATGGCCACTAACTAAGATACCCAAATGCAAAAAAATGACCAACCAAAACCTATATATATGTTTGGTGCAAAAAGATGAAATTGCTTGCACAAGTGCTATGATAGTGCATTTGGAAGCTGAAACAAGCTTAGATCAAGATTTTGACACCACAAAGTGAAGCGTTTCTGAAATCCTAATCACCTTGAGTATGCTCACCAAATTTCATGCGATTCTGAGATTGTGATAGGAGGGGTGTTGATGATGCTCTAGATGAAGCGGCAACCTGCGCTGATACCAATTGTTGGAGTTTGAGGTTTGTGGAAGCACACAAATAGCACAAGGAAGAAGAAGAAGCTTCAAGCAGAACACAAAATATTGAATGTATTACCAAGTGAATGTACAAAGATATTTAAGTCGTTAGGGTATAGGCATATATACAAGCTAGATAAAAAGACATCCTAAAGAGGGAAAAAATTACCCTGGCAATCCTAGGTGTGGTCACACACATCACTAGCAAAATATATCAACAAAATTGTCTAGGCAAATGAGAACTTGAAACTAATGTTTTTTCAATATTCAAGTTATCTTTGGAAACCACTTGTAATAGGACTCGGGTGTCTTAGAACACTCAAGTGTCTTGCTTTTAGAGTAACTTGCTTGATTTTTGTTGAAGACATGTTTGACATTTTGATTCAATACTCACTTGGATTTGATAGCCCACACCATGTACTTTTTGAGAAAAATGTAAGCATAAAATTTTCCAACTTCACATGCATTCTAAAATAAAGATGAAATTAGAGATTTTAAAACTCAACTATCTCGTAGAACTGGAAAAAATAATTCAATTCAAACATTTTGGCACATTGGATATGTTTTAGAAAATGGAAAGCTCTTGAAGGATTTGGGGAGTGTAGTGCAAGTATTTGGGGAGCCTCTAAGAAGATTAAACATTTAGAAAAATTAAAAAAATGAACCCAAAGCTTATCTTCTCTAGATCTTTGCCATTTATTGTTGGAGTTTATTGACCTCCAAAGTATAGCAGGAAGTAGGTGGAACCCCCTAGGAACAAGTTGACCTTCTCACAAACTTCATCATAGAAAACCAGTCATGCTTGCAGAGCTTACTACTCTCTACTCACTCAAAAGTTTTTAAAACTGTTTTAACCACATATACTAGAGACCAAGAGCTTTCCAATGAGCCAAAGAACACTCAATTTGGATAAATAATCAATGAGCTATGACCTCTGCAATATGCAGCTTTAATGGAGACCTTGAAACAGAGATGAACCTGAGGACATACATCACTTGCAGAGACTACTGCTCTTAACTCACAACTCCAATGAATCTGAAAATTTCCAGAATAATAATAGACTTGGAGAGCTTTCTAACAAGCCAAAGAACACATGATTTGGATACATACACAAGGAGATATGACCTCTGCAAGTTGGATGTTTAATGGAGACCTTCAGCAGGGATAAAAAACAGAGAACACACACTACTTGCAGAGAGTGTTGCTCTCAGCTCACAAATCCAATGATTATGAAAATTGGTACTATGAAAGTAGACAAGAAGAGCTTTCAAATGAGCTATCAAACATGTAATTTGGATATATAAGGAGGGAGATACAAGCTCTGCAAGCTCTGCATACAAAAACTAGAGTAGCATAGAGATACTCTCTTGGACATCCCACAAGATCACGACTTTTCTCCTCTTTTTATAGCATGGGAAACTAATCTAAAACCTTCCTAATACATCTAAATTCGTGGTAGACACTTGGATGGAGGTATTACATGACTCAAGTGCTCAAATAAGCAAAGTATTGATGGACTTTGAGAACTAACCACATCGACCTTCCACTAGGACACCACTGAAGCTCCCTTGTGACTCACTAATTTGACTCACCATGTTCTAGAACTCACGTGGTATTTTTGCTAAATTTTATGAATAATATGAGCCTTCTTGAAGTATTTGAAGACTTCCCAAAGGTATTTACATAATTTGAAACTTGTACCCTACATAAAACAAATGTTCGCAACATTCTCCCCCTCAAGTTTCAAAGGGTATTTCCTTCATGCCAAGAATATAGTTGAATCTTTGAAGCTTTGGTCCATCCAAGGATTTGGTGAAGATATCTGCAACTTGATCCTTTGTTCCAACAAAAGAAACCTGCACTTCATTGTTCATGGCCTTCTCTCGAACATAATGATAGTGAACCTCTATATGCTTTGTTCTAGCATGAAAAATAGGATTTGAGGTCATATGAATGCTGCTCAAGTTATCCCCATATATCAGTGGTACATCAACCTGCACATTCAAGTCATGAAACAACTTTTTAAACCACATAACCTCAGTAGTAGCCAATGCTAAACCTCTATACTCAGCCTCTGTAGAAGATAAAGCAACTGTAGGCTGTTTCTTTGAACTCCATGTTAATGTATTGTTTCCTGCTATTACCACATATCCACTTGTGGATCTTCTGTCATCTTTGCTTCCAGCCCAATCTGCATCACTAAAGACTTTAAGAGTTAGATCAACATCATGACTATAAAATAATCCTTCGTTCATGGTACCTTTCAAATACCTAAGCACTCTTTTCGCTGCATGCATATGAGGTACTCTAGGTTCATGCATAAACTGTGACAATACTCCCACTGCATAACATATATCAGGTCTAGTTTTTGTTGCATAAATCAAAGATCCTACCATGGATCTATATAC
Organism: Ceratopteris richardii; assembly: GCA_020310875.1. Classification (NCBI taxonomy): domain Eukaryota; kingdom Viridiplantae; phylum Streptophyta; class Polypodiopsida; order Polypodiales; family Pteridaceae; genus Ceratopteris; species Ceratopteris richardii. The sequence goes on along the minus strand of CM035427.1, from coordinate 150,533,381 downwards.
ATTCATATCATGCAACTCATCACCTTCCTTTGCACTCAGCTTTACATTACATTCCATTGGAGTAGAAACAAATTTACATTCCTGCATACCAAACCTTTTCAGCATATCACATATATACTTTCTTTGTATCAACCACATACCTTCATCGCTATACACAATTTCAATCCCAAGAAAGTATCTGAGCAAACCAAGATCTGAAATTTTAAATTCCTTTCCCAAATTACCTTTTATCTCATCAATTGCTTTTGCATTATTCCCTGTAATCAACAAGTCATCCACATAAATGCATACATAGACACACATGCCATCTACATGTTTTACATAAAGTGAAGGATCAGCATGACTCGCTGTGTATCCTTGCAGCATAAGATACTTTACCAACCTTGCATTCCATGCCCTTGGTGCCTGCTTAAGACCATACAATGCCTTCTTTAACCTGCATACATGATTAGGATATTTTGCATCCACATAACCATCTGGTTGTGACATATACACTTCTTCATTTAACTCACCATTAAGAAAGGCATTCTTTATATCGAGTTGATATATATTCCACCTTTTACTTGCAGCTAAAGCCAACAAAGTTCTCACCGTTGCCATATTTGCTACTGGACTAAATGTTTCCTCATAGTCCACACCTTGAGTTTGATTATATCCTTTTGCTACAAGTCTAGCCTTATATCTAGACACACTACCATCACTATTTCTTTTAATCTTAAAAACCCACTTGCAACCAATTACCTTTTGCTTTGGTGTACTTGGAACTAAATTCCAAGTCTTGTTATCCTGAAGTGCTTCCATTTCTTCTCTTATTGCTTTCTCCCACTTTTCATCTCCTTTGGCCTCATCATAACATGTGGGTTCATTTTCCTGCTCAACTTTTGTCATAAAAGCATAATGAGTATTCATGAAAGATTCATAAGTATACCTTTGAGGTTGCTTACTTACTCTTGAAGTTCTTCTTACCTCCAATGTAGATGCTCTTCCTTTCTTATTAGGAACCTTTGATGATTCTCCATACTCACATACATCACTAATTTCCTCTCCTTCATCATTAACTTCAACAAGTTTGAGTTTACCTTTACTTTTAACACTTGGAGGTGACTCTTGCCTTAATCTTCCATTGAAAGGTGATCCTCTTTCTTCATCTAGACCACTCCTTTCATCATTTAAACTTCCTGATGGCTGAACTATGCATTCATCTCCTTCAACCACACCTTCTTCATTTTCATCCATGACCTGCAAACAATTCTTATCTGCATACCATGAAAGTGATTCATCAAAGTTTACATCTCTTGACACAACAACCTTATTGGTATGAGGATTATAGCATCTATATCCTCTTTGAGTATCTGCATAACCAATAAATATACATTTTTCTGATTTTGCATCAAGTTTAGATCTCACCTCATTAGGTACATGTACATAACATACACAACCAAATACTTTCAAATGACTTACACTTGGTTTCCTTCCATGCCATACCTTATATGGTGTCAAATGATGAACTCCAGCAGTCGGAACTCTATTCATAATGTAAACACTTGTGCTAACAGCTTCAGCCCAAAAATAATTAGGCAAACACATATCATTATGCATACTTCTAGATGCTTCTGCTATGATTCTGTTTCTTCTTTCTGCGACTCCATTTTGTTGTGGAGTATACCTGCATGTAACTTCTCTTTTGATACCTTCATCATACAAAAAATCAGTAAAAACTTGAGAGAAATACTCTCCCCCTCCATCAGACCTTAGCTTCTTAATATACCTTCCTGTTTGCTTTTCGACATATGATTTGAACTTCTTGAAACAATCAAAGACCTCACTCTTATGTTTAATGAAATACACAAATGTCATTCTACTATGATCGTCAATGAATGAAACATAGTACTTATTACCAACCAAGGATGCCTCTTTAGTAGGTCCCCACACATCTGTGTGTATGAGATCTAGCAAACCATCACTTACATAACTTGAATGCTTGAAAGGTTGTCTACTCTGCTTACCCATTTGACATGCTTCACAAAGATGCACCATATGTTGCTTAGTAAGATCAGGTAATCCTTCAACAATCCTCTTCTTTGATAGCTCCTTTAACCTGTGTACATTCATGTGTCCAATCCTTTTGTGCCATAGATCAAGCTCTGCTATTCGATGCATACCATAAGAGAAATAGTTTGTATGATTTGGGTTTACCTTGAATGTAAACAATCTACCTTGTTTTTGACCTCTAGCAATTAACCTCCTTTGCTTTGGATCCTCAATGAAGCAACCTGCATGATTAAATCTCACTTGTAGACCTTTTTCTACCATTTGACCAACCGACATCAAATTCTTAGTGATCGTTGGCACATAAAGTACATCCTTCAAGCAATTTTTCTTGCTCTTATCCTGCATAACAACATCTCCAACCTGCATAATCTTATGTGTTGTATCATCTCCTGTTTCAACATGACCTTTACATGACGGATTATGCATATTAGAAAACCATGAAGCATCATGAGACATGTGATTAGAACAACCACTATCTACATACCATACATCACTATTGGAATTCATCTTAGTTTCTACATTCATCATAAGAAGAGAATCATAATCATCACTTTTACCTTCAACTGCATAATTTCCTTGTTGTTTACCTCTTCTTGAATAGCCTCCTCTTCGATTACCACCTTGATTATTTTCATTTTGATAACAATCTTTGGCATAGTGTCCATACCTTCCACATATATAGCAATTGTTCTTATTATCTTCACTCCTTTGTCTTTGGTTGTAGTTGTAGTAGCCTCTCGTACCTCTAGCGCTTGATCTTCCTCTTCCTCTTGTGTTGAAGAAGCCACTTGAAGTCCTTTGATCATCGATCCTTCTTCCTCGACCTCTATTTGAACCTCTTCCACCTCTGTTTCCACCTCTTGATGATCCTACATAAAGAGCTTGTCCTTGAGATCCTTTTTGATTTGAAGTAGAACCATTTAGATTCATCTCCTCCGTGACCATGAGGGCAATAAGTTGATCAAAATCTGGTAATTCTCCTCTGACATAAACTGAAGTAATGAAGGGTTTCCATCTCTCATCATCTTTGAGTCCGTTGAGAGTATGTGCAACCAAGTCGTCGTCCTCCACATGAGCTTGAATTGATCCTAGTTGATCTGCAATCTCTTTAACTTTCAATATGTAATCATTGACCGATGTCCTTGTATCTTTCTTTATGTTATTCAACTCATTTTTGAGTTGAATCTTCCTTGCTCTTGTACCTGTAGCATACAACCTTTCCAATGCAAGCCAAACATCTCTACTTGTGTCTAGATCTTGTATGTGTCCTACCATTGAATCTTGAATATTTTGTGATAAAATGAATATAACCCTTTTGTCTCTCTCATTCCAAAGTCTAAACTCCCTCAATTGTTGCTGATTTGGGTCCTCTGGTAATGTGGGTTTGATATCTGTGCCGTCAATCAAACCATACAAGCCTCTACCTTGCAAGTATGCTGTGATTCTAAACTTCCATGCCTGATAATTGGTCTTATCAAGCTTCTCTATTTGTGCATGTTGGTCTCCCATAATACAAATGCTAAGCTTCCTCCTTTAAGCCTCCTTTCCAATGTGTGTGATGAGAAGAAATATAATATTTACCTTGTAAATGAGGTGTGTGCACCTTTCTTTGCTTGGATGTTGCTTCAGATGCCTCCTTGCAATCTTCTTCTACCTTTGTGTAGTGTTGATGATGAACTGCTTCTTTGATAGCTTCAAATTCTTCGTCAAGGTATGATAACCTTCTCCAAGCCTCCAAGTACTTGCTCTGATACCAATGTTGGAGTTTATTGACCTCCAAAGTATAGCAGGAAGTAGGTGGAACCCCCTAGGAACAAGTTGACCTTCTCACAAACTTCATCATAGAAAACCAGTCATGCTTGCAGAGCTTACTACTCTCTACTCACTCAAAAGTTTTTAAAACTGTTTTAACCACATATACTAGAGACCAAGAGCTTTCCAATGAGCCAAAGAACACTCAATTTGGATAAATAATCAATGAGCTATGACCTCTGCAATATGCAGCTTTAATGGAGACCTTGAAACAGAGATGAACCTGAGGACATACATCACTTGCAGAGACTACTGCTCTTAACTCACAACTCCAATGAATCTGAAAATTTCCAGAATAATAATAGACTTGGAGAGCTTTCTAAAAAGCCAAAGAACACATGATTTGGATACATACACAAGGAGATATGACCTCTGCAAGTTGGATGTTTAATGGAGACCTTCAGCAGGGATAAAAAACAGAGAACACACACTACTTGCAGAGAGTGTTGCTCTCAGCTCACAAATCCAATGATTATGAAAATTGGTACTATGAAAGTAGACAAGAAGAGCTTTCAAATGAGCTATCAAACATGTAATTTGGATATATAAGGAGGGAGATACAAGCTCTGCAAGCTCTGCATACAAAAACTAGAGTAGCATAGAGATACTCTCTTGGACATCCCACAAGATCACGACTTTTCTCCTCTTTTTATAGCATGGGAAACTAATCTAAAACCTTCCTAATACATCTAAATTCGTGGTAGACATTTGGATGGAGGTATTACATGACTCAAGTGCTCAAATAAGCAAAGTATTGATGGACTTTGAGAACTAGCCACATCGACCTTCCACTAGGACACCACTGAAGCTCCCTTGTGACTCACTAATTTGACTCACCATGTTCTAGAACTCACGTGGTATTTTTGCTAAATTTTATGAATAATATGAGCCTTCTTGAAGTATTTGAAGACTTCCCAAAGGTATTTACATAATTTGAAACTTGTACCCTACATAAAACAAATGTTCGCAACATTTATCACAAGCTTTGAATAATAGCTAACTCTCATTTGCATGTAACATACCACCTAATCCACCCCTGTAATATATTCATCTACTACTAGAAGCATACTAAGCTCAATGCATTATCCAAATATGCATCCAGGTTATACACTAGCCACATTGACTCTCATACACACCAGCTTCACACATCACTCACAAACTCATTAGTTGCACACACATAAAGGTGTCAAAGGGCATCATGTTGGTATTTTGAATGGAAAAAGGCATCATCAAGTCTTTTAAACACTAATAATGTGGTCGTCCTTCTTCTAGTAGATCTACAAAACATTTCATTTACCATATTTCTCCATGACTGAAGTAGGCACTATCTCCCAACCAATAGATATTAACTCTTTGCCTATCTTTCCACATGCAAAGGAAAGATCATAAGAACTTCAACAACTACAAACCATCCCTGTCCAAGATCCTCCTATAGGATACATGGCTAAGGTCAGCCCACACTCCCATTGGTTCAGTGAAATGGCAAGACACCTAGGTGATGCATCTTATATTTGGGAAGCACAATGCGAGTTCAAAATATAAGGGGCAAGTATGAGTTCTTCATTCATGATTTTGAATAGCTATAGAACACCCCAAAGGTTCAACCCTTCTAGTAGAAAGAAGGGTTAGCTGAATACTTTAGAGCATTGCTAAGATAAGAAAACATCCAAGAGCATGAGAAATACGTTCCTGAGCATTTCTCAAGATGTTGGAGAAATTGGCAATTGAAAGCAAGATGATGACTATACTATAGGGTTTGAATTCACAACAATGACCACCAATAAAGTTTCCTCAATAATGAAAACCCTTGATTAGGTTCCTCAATAATGAACTTCCTTATAAAGATTCAAAGATCAATGTGACCACCAACACAACTACCAAAAATGTTTGATGAAGGGTTACTCATGCTTGGGTTTTTTTTACTAGTGAAGACGACATCTAAATTCCAGGGAGATGTCTAAACTTTTGCTTTCACGTTTTGTAAGAACAACACCTAGGTTTTAGAGTTATTTTTCTTCAATGCATGCTTGAAGCTTCAAACTTTATAAAGTGTACTTAGTACTTTACAATTGAAATACAAGAATGTGAAACCAAAAAGAGAAGTGGAAATGGGAGGAAGAACCTCAAGATCTCTACACCCTAAGCTCTTTCTTGCCTCTGCTTATAACATCCAAAGGTGTATTGGTTCTTGTATTGATCCTTTTCTTTCTTTTCTTTGTGCGTTCCATCTCCATACTCTCATAACTATCTTGAGTAGGGAGTGGAAGGTAGGCTTCCATCTCCATGTATTGCTTTTCAATATCTTAGTGGATTTTTTGGGTATGCTTTACGATCTTATCTTCAAAGCTATCATGTAGTAAAGGTGGCCTGGATATATTAAAATATGTAGGAGCTTAGGAGGGATTGGGAAATCCTTAATATTGTTGTTTCCATTTTTCTTTCTGAAAATTGTGAGCCTACATCCATTAGTACCTATTGAAGGATTTTCCTTCACCATGTCCTTTCTAAACATACAGACCTAGAGAAACACCCTTTCATAGGGCATTAGAAACAAGGATTGGGGAGATATAACAAAATATTTTCTTGGATGTGGTGAATGATTTCATACTCATCGATGAATACTATTTCTACTTCTAGTTCCTCTCGAAGTATGAGTTCTGCTAGAAATTCATGATTTCCGCTAGGACTAAACCTAGGAGTTCCTTTAAGGTTGAGATTTCCCAAGTATTCAGCAATCTATTTTAGAGAGTGGTTCCACCTCAAAAGTGAGGATCCGTATTTCACTATAATCAATTCATTTTTCTTTAACTACAATGAGATGAAGCTCATGCACATTCATAGTTTTACTATAAAATATAATGGACATGAATGAAATCTAGAACAATTTTACCTTTAAATGGATTGCAATTTCATTAATTAAGAACAAAAAAGATTTAGATACATTTGTGTTACCAAAGGGCACCATTCGATAATCAAAATGTCCAAAATTGTTTTCATAGGTACATCTTTATCTATTCCTTCAACAGTGGTAGACAATTTCCAAATCTATTCTGGGAACTACAATTGTTACAACTAGAGCATATATGAGATCATCCATACAAGGTAAAGAATACATATGTTTGATAGTGGTCTTTTTGTGTATGTTGCAGGCAATAAATAGATTGCAAGATAGATCATTCTTATTTACCAATGTGAATAGTGCTACAGAGAGTCAATATATAGATCTAATTACTCATTTCTACATGTACTAATTCATGACCTTACAAATATGATTTCTTCTTAAACATGCATGCTAGAAAAAAAGCAAGGATTCTACGTAGAATCCTCGAATGCATAGTATGCTCTCAAGCTCATGTGGAACACATTGAACAGAAATAGTTTCTACTATTTGAGTATCTAGAATGAGGTTGTTAGATTCACCTAGCGTTTTCTTAACCTGGCTAACATGAAAAACTGGATGGATCTGGCTATTCTTTGGAAGTTGGAGCTAGTAAGCCATCTTCCCTATTCTCTCAAATATTGGCAAAGGTCCATAATACCTAGGAGATAGTTTTGGATAAGGTCAAGTCTTCATGGTTTGAGATCTAGATGGAACTCTAAGATAGATTTTCTCTCCTACCTCAAAGTTGATGTCTCTCCTTTGAGGATCAGCATAGGTTGTAGCCTTGTCTTGAGCTCTCATAATACTATCCTTAGAAGGCCTAAGCGTATCGTTCATCTCTTTCCAAAAGTCCTTTGTAGCTTTAACTTTCTCATATCCTACTACATAAGGAGCTCTTTGCCGAAATCCATACATAAGCATGAATGGACTATGCCCTGTGGAAGAGTGCTTAGCACTATAATATGCCAACTCTTTTGGAACATGCACTCTTCAAATCCATTATTGTAGAGTTTCTCATTTTTCAGTCATAAAATAGCCTTGTAAAACAGTCGCATATGACCACTATCTTGAAAAGGTTTTTGTAGGAATCATATAACTCATAGTTTTTTACGTATTAGTTTTCAATTCATAAAAAAAGAAAAAAGAGGAAAAGCTTGGAAATAAGAAAAACGTAAAATAGGCAATTTGCATCACTCCTTAAATCAAGGACATTACTACTTAGAAGATGAACGCACGACTCTCCACAATCACATACTTGTCTACCTCAAATCTAGGAAAAGGGTGGAGGAAATCACCGCTGAAAACATTGTATATGTATGACATCTCTTAATGAAATTTTTAGGCAATCTATTTACATGCTACCATATCCATTATTGACCCCATGATGTCCATCTTCTCTCTCTTCATCATATTAACAATATCTATATTCTTCATATGTCCCAACTCTTCTTACTTGATGAAGAGTATGCATTAGTATTTGATCATAAAATCTCACGAATGTGTATGATCAATGTCATTCAATATTATTCAGGTGATGCGTATTTTATCTTTCTTATAACTATGAGATGTATGTATTCTGAGGTCACTTCGTTATTAATGTTGTGTATGTAGTCCATGTGGTGCTACTTCAAGGACCTAGTGTCTTTGTATTGATTATCATTGTTTGAATCATGATGCAATATACCTTGCAATAGAATAATATTATCAGTAGATCACGAATGTACTATTTACTATTGTATGATCGTATCTGGCATCCGTAGAATTTCTGTAAGGCAACAAGACATCTATATATTTTACCTCTTTTAAATAGCATAGGGTGCAGGTTTAATAATGTGTCACTTGGCTGAAGGACCCTAGGTTGTTCATTTCGACCCCTGTTATCACAAAAGCTATTAGTAATGTATGACGTGTAGGGTGAACAATTTCTGATGATGTGATGTGGATGCTATCTTGGGTCCCATCATTGAGTCCTTGCTAACTCTGATAGCTTGCGGCAAAGTGATCCATACTTTGAATGACTCTCTTATCTATAATGGGAGATTATATTTTGAGTAACAAAGTAAACATTTCATTGATCGATCAAGCATGAGCATAACATTTGGCAGCACATATCAATCTATTCACATCGTGATATCGAGGCTTACATTGAAGCATGACAAACGACTACTATCATACATGGTTTATGAGCATGGAGAACATAGTCTTATGTTGTAAGTCATACCATATGTCACAGCATATATCTTGGGTAGATTATGTGCAAGTTGCAGACTTTGATTTCATCATCTTTGCCGAATAGCTAAAGACAAAGCAACTTGCAGCTCTGAATATGAACGTGGATACAAGGAAGGTATTTCTAGCAATAGAAATCACATACAAATTATTGTTACACATGTTCACATGGTGTAGATGTACATTGTAGAAATACTTGTATGCTTTGTACATCAAAGCACATTTTGTTTTTTCGGTGCACAACTATTGATCCATATTAATTGGGACCAAGCCTCTTGTATTTATGCACAACTCTGGAAGATATTTTGTCTACTCCTCCATTCACTTCCACATATGAGACTATAGCTTAAGGCTATTGCAACTCATTCTTATAATGGTATCAGAGCCATCTAGAGCCATGAAGAGTCACTCCAAGTGTAAGGAATTGAACTCACAACCTCTTGGTTAGGAATGTGATGGGCTAACCACTTGCCCCAAAAGCCATGGTTGAGGATTACTTCCTAATCCTCTCTCTTAGAGCGTGGTTCAACCATCTCCTACTAGGATTATGTTACATTCTTCCCCCCTTGGTCGATCATTGTCCTCAATGATCTACTCTTGTATCCCTCTAGCCTCGGTGATCAGTCCCTTGAACCCCTAGGTGCCCTTGAATTGATGTCCCTCAACCTCGCACAGTTTCTTGAACCTTGTTCGCAACCTTGGTCTCTTGAACCCTTGCTCTCATCCTTGGTGTCTTGAACCTTCTTGTTCGCAACCTTGGTGTCTCGAGCCCTTGTTCTCAACCTCAGTCTTGAACCTTGTTCTCACCCATGCTTGGTATCTTGAACACTCAATCAAGTGCCACCCAAGGATTCCCAAGGAATTCACACTTCCAAGCTAGCTCATTGGAAAGTTCGTTCTGAGAGCTTTCCAACGGTATATTACACGCCTCAATCCGACCTACGGATTGAGAGATACACCCCAATCATTGTAAGGTCCATCCTTGAAACCGACGCGCACGCCTTCCACAATTCCTACCCTTTCACATAGAGGATGCCCAAGCGCCTTTTTTAGAGGCCATTGGGTCATTCCACCTTGCCCAAGCCTACTTCCTAGGCTCTGATACCAATGTAAGGAATTGAACTCACAACCTCTTGGTTAGGAATGTGATGGGCTAACCACTTGCCCCAAAAGCCATGGTTGAGGATTACTTCCTAATCCTCTCTCTTAGAGCGTGGTTCAACCATCTCCTACTAGGATTATGTTACACCAAGCCTCTCATAGTTATTGACAAATCCTCTTCAACACTTACTACTTGGTAATTTTCAATGAAGCATGTAGATCAAGACTTTTTGAAGGAAGGCATCGGATTTGCTCTATGAAGTGATGAGTTTGGAGATACGATTTCAGCTACATCTACACGTTATGTTGTATGTGCTATGTGCTGCACATGTTCTACATGGATTCTACTCAAGGTGGACAAAATAATGCTACAAGTGGATGCATCTTGATGTTCTCTATCAAAGATATTCATGCACAAGCTTATGCTTATGCTTACTTCAAGAAGTCAAGTCTCTTTGATATATTCATGACTTGAATATTATTATGTTTATGTTCATGTACAACTTATTTATTTCAATTAGTTGTATCACTTGATTCTATGATTACCCAAGTAATCTTATAAAGATGTTATGGTTACATGACATGGTTTTAGCTTGAAGGGTTACCTTAGGCCTCAACCAATTATTTCATTTCACACTACAATTGTTATGTTTGAGGCACAAGAAGCTTATATTCATGAAGCAATATAGTTATCATATTAGCTACACAACTCATCCATCTTGTCAATCAAGGGGAGTGTGAAGCAATTGATTTTGTTCCATGATATTAGAAGTGATATGCTATTTGGGTCAAAGATAATATATGATACAAGTCACTTCATTGCAAATTCAACCATGCAAGAAGTTGAAGACATTTCAAGCTATTCTTGCGGATCAAGTTGGTATATGGGAGAATCAAGGAGAATGAAGATTATCTTCTTTGATACAATCCAAAAAGTGGCTTTCCAAGCATGTGTCCAAGCTTAATTATGTTGGATTTTTTATGCAATCATTATCTTTGAAAGTATTTTTTTTTTTCATTTAATCTCTTGCACCAAGCAATTGAGACATTGCATGTGTGAAATGTTTGATTCAACATTCAAGGAAGAGCATCTATCATATAGTCCATGATTTTTTGAATGCAACCATGTAAAGTCACGGATAAAGCTACAAAGATTTATATGAACGTGCAACTGTTTGATTCAAAGCAATGTCAAAGGTAATGAAGAAATGTCCTGAAGAACTATCATCAAAAGAAGCTAGCATCATCAAACTATGAGGAAAGCATAGGATGAAGAAGCAAAGCTCAAAGATTTGACATTAGAAGATCATCATCAAAGAAGGAAAAGAAGGCTTGGAAATCAAGGATCAAAGCAAGGCTTGTCATCAATACAAATGAATTTCAATGTGAATATATCATGAAGGCTACACAACTCACAAGGCCATAGGATCAAAATTGGTGGTAAAATAAAAAAGCTCCTATTGACAAACTCCTAATGATTGAAGATTATTATCCTCAAAGGCTTCATTTCATGAATGAGGAGGCATTCTTTATCGAAGCACTTATTTGGTATTGTATATCAACTTGGTATGTCTCTTGATAGTATTTCATCTCTCATGATTCTTGTGCACTTAAAACCATGGTTATGATCATGCTCTTATAGTTCTATCTTGAGAAATACCCATTCTATAACATCAATTATTTATAAGCCTTCTCTTATCACATAAAAGTTATCACTATTGTAAAGTGAATTTCTATCACTTACTCTTGTATCAAAAGAAGATCACATAGATCTCATGTCCATTGATATGTACGTCACAAGCTCCACATTTTCTATATTGGAATATATACAAAAAGCAAGAAGTTTGTGTTTGTAATCAAGTGCTATTCAAGCACATATCTATCAAGAAGATTTTATTTGCAGCAAAGTGCTATCTAAGCACTCCTTCATCATTGAAGAAGATTGAAAGAAGAATAATTAAGTGATCGAGGCTAGGATCATGGGTGTTGCTACTCAAACAGCCTACTATGAAGCTCACTTCTCCATATCAATTGGAAGACATAAAGAATCAAACAAGAAGAAGAAGAAAAGAGTGCATTCGATGCACTCAAATTGAAGAGTTCCTTATCATAGGAAGATGAAGACTATGCATTCAACACATAGAAAGATGAAGAAGAAGACTTCCTCACAAAAGGAAGAAAAGGAAGGTGTATTCAGTACACTCAAACAAGGTAAAATACTACTCTATTCACTTGAAGAAACAAAAAACACTTTAGATGTGCTATCATAAGTCAATTTGACTTACATTCATATTTAAAATACAAAGTTATATGGACTCTCATTTATAAAGAGTCACTCAAATGGTGCATATCATCATATCGTTATATCTTTTTTAAAAGCTAAAAAATCATTCAAATCCCCTCATGTCAACCATTGTAATACAAAATAGTTGAGCACATTACAAGTGGAGTGAGCACTTGTTTCTACACATAGAAGGTGTAATCAAAATGGAGTTTGATCAAGAAGCTGGGATCTTGATTAACTTCATTTCTTTATGTAAAAGAAGTCATCAAATAGGTGAAGGAATAGAATCACTCTAGATCGGTAGCACTCCCCCCGGCCTCACTCCTATCGGGGTCACTCTTGTCGGTGTCACTCCCACCGGCATCACTCTTGTGGGTGGGGCTAGTCCCATTGGAGGTACGTCTCTTGGCTTTATGACTCCACCATGAATGCCTTCTCATCCATCCCCTAGTGGCTCCAATAGTCGGCATATGTGTTGGACACCTCAATGCGATACAGGTGCTGGCCCATCTCATTGGTCGAGATCATGCTCTGGAGGAGGAGGTTCCAGAAGTGGATCTACAGGTGGCTCTAGAGAAGGCTGATGTTGTGGATGCACTATGACAGAAATTGTATCTCCCACTTTGACTTCTAGAGCGATTTCCTCATATGCAAGTATGCCACATGGTACACCATGTACACCTTGGGGTGCTCATGACATTGATGACTCCAAGGTGTGTAGTATATGTGATGGAGCGTCAGTGATGGATGCAGCCAAAAAGGCCATGCATTAGTGAATATGATAACTTTGATCCATACAATTTGGAAACTCTATCATGTTGAAATGGAGTGAACAAGATAAAAATTATATCACAAAGATGATCGCTCAAGAGTGCAGGCCAACACATGGGCATCCTATTGCTAACTCAGAGTGGATTCAGCACATGGCATGTGATGTGAAGTCCGATTGATGATCAAAGACTCATGATGCTTTCAAAGCAGGCTTATCAGAGCTTGTATGGTTAGACGCTGAGGAGTGGGATATGATTCGTAATGAGGAGTAATAGACTCGTGACTGATATCGCATTTGGGTAGCGGCAGATATCGCATTTGGACCGTCATATTTGGGTAGACTCCTAACAGATATGGCATTTGGACTGTCACATTGGGTAGTGGCAGATATGACATATGTGTCATGAGGTTGGAAGTATCATTTTGATTATTTAATTTGTGTGTGTTAAGCATGTCATGTATCTTCATCTAACATTTTGCGTATTTGTTGGAGGCGTTGGCAGTGGGTCATCCTCTAACACAAAACGAGTAGGCTTATGGATATCATCATGGATTAGTTGCACGGTTGGAGGACTTGGAGGGATGCAATGTGGACATTTCATGGGAGCATCTACAATGAGGTGAGCTTATAAACTTTGTTTGGTATTTTTAGTTGTTATATGTAATATCATGTCAATTTGTCTCATTTCATGAATGTGCTTTGTTGTAAGATTGCAGACATAGATGTTTTGATCCTTGTGGGCATATGTATGGCATTGGTGTGACACAATTTTATATTTGGATCATATATGGCAGTGGTGCATGAGAATTTTGTATTTGGTTCCTATATGGCAATGCTTTGCCACATTTTTTGTTCGGCTCATATATGGCGATGATTTGCCACACTTTTGCACATGGTTCATTTATGGAATATATATATCTTTTGTACATGGTTCATGTTCTCCAACATCCTCCACCAAGCTAGCTTATGCTATTGCAATTGAAATTCTGATGTTAGACAGTTTGGACTCATCTAAATGCAAGGGGTTTTCCATTTTGGCATGCACAAGAAACAATTTCTCTTAATAAAAATGTTCCTGATGATCACAATGTTGGGAGTGATGGTTGGATGCACTCAGAAGATTTGAGTTGGTACTGCTAATCCTGCTTTGCACCAGCCCTCTTGATCCTTTTCTCTGATTCTACTCCTTGATGCTGTGACGAAGACTGAGTCTTGCGAAAATCGCCACGCCAAGAAGAGATAAGTTATAGTGATTCAGGAATTCTCTATAATCAATCAATAGCTTAACAAAGTCTAGTGCTCAACATATGCTCTAACTTTACTAGAAAAATTTCACAGAAATTTCACCGGACTGCCACTGGATTGACACCGTAATCGTATCGGAATGAACTTCAATTCTGTTTATAATTACTTCAAGTGGACATACATGAAGTAAGGAAGTGACACAAAAGCTTCCTTAACTTACTGAACACTTTCTGACGTTTAAGGAAAAACTCCTCTAGTTCAGACAGCCTCTTTTCGGTCAGACTTTGTACTGTGTGTAGATATCTTTTCCACCGGAAAGATTGATCAACTAAAAGTAGAGATGTCTAGCTATAGAGTGAGCTATTTCTCATACAAAGCTTTGCATTACTCTGTGAGATCTATTTTGTTCTTCTATCGGATAATTACTCGTTTACTATAAGAATTGCAACAGTGAGCACTTTGACTGTAATTTCTTGATTTCTCGAAATTGGCTGGACCAAGTTGCTTCAACTTTGTATGCTTGTGGTATGCTTTGAGTTGAATCTATCAAGCTTTGAATCACTTGATTTGGTTCAGTAGATCCTGAGATATACTTCTTCAAGGTTGACAGACTTGAAGATGATGACTCAGAGAATCACAGAGTAGATGAATGTAAGTATTTGTATTAGATCATGTAAATGTACATTCCCACTGGCATGATAAACATAGCTCAATGGTACTCAGAGGTGTAGGCTATAAAGTAGACCTCACACACTCAGTGATTGATACAGTAATGCCTCGGGATGAGTGAAGAACCACCCGCGACATTTTTCCTTGTAGCTTTTATAGGAATTGAGTGATGACTTGAATTAGAATTCAAATCAATCTCCTAAAATCTTTCACCTAAAAAAGTGATTGAGATATTCTCTCGATCAATCAACCGCCTTTTCACGACTTTCAATCAATTAGGCGTGATTGCATAATGCGCCAAGTCATTTATATTTTTACAAGAGATAAAATGGTAAGAAATCGTAGGCATAAGTTCCTATGATCTTCGCTTCATGTATAGTCTTCAAAGTAGATATCCAAGCCAAATGTGAAGGCTTGTGTTGCACCAACAGCTCCCCCTCAAGCCAAACCATTTGGCTCAAGTCTTCAGCTTCATTCTTCAATCACATCCTGCAATCCAATCATGGATTTGAATCTGCATAACTTAGTTCCATCCAAAGCTTTAGTGAGTAAATCTGCACATTGCATATTAGTGGACACATCAGTCAACTGAATGTCTTTACTAAGCAACTTCTCTGTCACATAGTGGTAATGAACCTCTATGTGTTTTGTCCTAGCATGATATATTGGATTAGCTGCAAGGTGAAGAGAACTTGTATTATCTCCAAAGATAATTGGTGGTCTAGTATATAAGCCTAACTCTGTATACAAAAGCTTCAACCAGATAGCTTCTTGAGTGGCATTTGCTAGCCCTCTATACTCTGCTTCAGTAGATGACAAAGCTACTGTAGGTTGTTTCTTGGCTGACCAAGAAATAGGTTTATCACCTGCAAAACATATGTATCCTGATGTGCTCCTCCTATCATCCTTGCAACCTGCCCAATCTGCATCTGAATACACTTTAATATCAATGTCTGATGTATAAGGAAAGTACAAACCATGGTTCTGAGTTCCCTTTAGATACTTCAAGATCTTCTTAGCTGCTTCTAGGTGAGGTACCCTTGGTTTGTGCATGAATTGGCTAAGCACACTTACACCATATGATATGTCAATTCTAGTCAAGGTAGCATAGTTCAAACTACCTACCATACTTTGGTATCCTGTGATGTCTTGGACTTCTTCTCCTTCATGAGCACTTAGCTTTAGGTTGACCTCCATAGGAGTAGTTGAGACTTTAGCATCCTGCAAGCCAAACTTCTTGACCATATCCTGTACATACTTCTTTTGAGTGATATATATACCTGAGTTGGTGTAGACTAACTCAAGACCTAAGAAATACTTTAATAATCCAAGATCATTGATCTTGAATTCCTTCATCATCTGTCCTTTGATATGTCTAATTCCCTGAACATCATTGCCTGTAATAATGATGTCATCAACATAGACACATAAATAATTACCTCTGTACTACTTCTCTTTATAAACAGAGAAGTGTCTGCTTTACTCATCACAAATCCTTGGTCTTGGAGGTAGGTTGTCAACCTGTAATTCCATGCTCTAGGTGCCTGCTTTAAACCATACAGAGCCTTCTTCAATTTACAAACATGATTTACCTTATTGGGTTCTTCATAGCCAGGTGGTTGTGACATGTAGACTTCTTCAGATATCCATCCATTCAAGAATGCATTCTTCACATCCAATTGGTACATGTTCCAATTCTTGGATGCAGCTACACTCACCAATATTCTGATAGTTGGCATCTTAGCCACAGGAGAAAATGTCTCCTCATAATCAATGCCTTGGGTTTGTGCAAAACCCTTGGCTACCAACCTAGCTTTATACCTGTTTATTGTACCATCTGAGTTCTTCTTTAGTTTGTAGATCCATCTGGATCCTATCACTTTCATAGATTCTTTCTTGGGTACCAAGTCCCAAGTGTCACTTTCTTTGAGAGCCTGCATTTCTTCATCCATTGCTTCCTTCCATTCTGGTTTAGTGATTGCTTCTTCAAATGAACCTGGTTCTTCATTCAATAGATCCTTTGCAAGGTATACAGAATGTTTAGTTACAAGTGATGTGTCATACCCAAATCTGATAGGCTTCTTCTTTTCTCTCTGAGATCTCCTCATTGCTTGAGTTGAGGATTCTGGTATATTCTCTAGCTTCTTCATCTTCATCTTTCCTTTGGATTTCCAAGCCTTGAACTCCTCAAGATCTATTGTAACATCATCATCTGAACTTGAGTCTTCTTTCTGGACTGGTTCCTCCTTGGTAGGCTTTGGGAAGTCTTCTTCTATATCATAAGGTAGACTAACCTTCCTGCACTCATTCTCATACCATGAGTCATTCTCATCAAAGATAACATCTCTGCTTACCTTGAAACCTTTGTTTGAGGGGTTTTAGAATCTGTACCCTTTCTGGTTCAAGTCATAACCAATGAAGATACATTTTTCAGCTTTAGGATCTAGCTTTCCTCTTACTTGTGAAGGTATATGCACATATGCAATACAACCAAAGATTTTGCAATGATCCAAAGATGGTCTCTTACCATGCCAAGCTTCATAAGGTCTCATTCCATCAAGTGTCTTTGATGGCAACCTGTTAATGAGATATGTGGCAGTAGATACACTCTCTGCCCAAAGATAATTTGGCAACTTCTTTTCATTAAGCATAGACCTCGCTGTTTCTACAATGAGTCTATTCCTTCTTTCAGCTACCCCATTTTGTTCAGGTGAGTACCTTGTAGTGATCTCCCTTTTGATGCCTCTTTCCTGCAAGAAGTCTTCAAACTCATTTGAGAAGTATTCTCCTCCTCCATCTGACCTTAGCTTCTTCAAGTTTCTTCCTGTTTGGTTTTCAACCAGTGCAAGATACTTCTTGAAACAATTAAACACTTCATCTTTATGTTTCATGTAGTATAAGACAGTCCACCTGCTATAGTCATCAATGAAGGACACATAGTACCTCAATCCAGATATGGATGGTTCCTTGCTAGGTCCCCAAACATCTGTATGCACTAATTCTAGATAATCTTTATGCATGAAACCTTTCTTGGTATAAGGCATTCTGTGTGACTTACCAAATTGACAAGCCCCACACTTGTATATCATGTGTTGCTTGGATACATTAGGTATCCCAAGCACACATTGATCCCTGCACATTTGCTTTAAGGTCCTTTCACCAATGTGACCTAACCTCTTGTGCCAAATTTCCAATTCCGATAGCGTTTGATCCTTGTAATTGTACAGAGCAATGTTTTTGGTGTCTTCAAGCTCAAAAGTAAATAACCTACCTGATTTTTCTCCCTTGGCTATTCTTCTGAATCCATGTCTTGGGTCCTCCACATATGCTCCATGTTGTGTGAATCTGACCTGCAAACCTTTTTCCACAATCTGACCTACACTCATTAGATTCTTGGTGATGGTTGGTACATAGAGTACCCTGCTCAGTAGATTCTAATTACCATCACATGTTTTAACATTGCCTACTTTAACAACTGAATGTTTAGTGTCATCACCTGTCTGCACTTGATGTTTGCCCGTGGGTTCTTCCAAATCAGAGAGTAGTGCCACATTACCAGCTACATGGTTAGAACAACCTGAATCAATATAGAATAAGTGATCATCATTGATACCTGACTTAGAAGTCATATTCATGATCAATAAGGAGTCATCTTGCTCCTCTGCATAGTTGTTGTAATCTCTTCTATTTCTGAATCCACCTTGGTAATTTCCATTGTGGTTGTTGTTGTAATTATTGTTGTATTGATTGTTGTATCCATTGTAGCTTTGATGTTGATTGAATCTGCCTCTACCTTGAGAGTATCCTCCTCTAGAGTAGCCTCTTCCTCTCTGATTCTTATAATTTCTGTAGCACTCATCTGTGGTATGGTTAGACAATCCACAAATGTTGCATGGTGATGAGTTGTAGGGTCTCCCCCTACCTTGCTTACTTCCTCTGCCTCTACCTCTTGAAGATCTACCTCTCCCTGCATAGTTTGCTTGGGAGGTAGAGCCTTCTTCATCAACCTTCTTACTTTTACCTTTATCTTTAACCTTTTTATCAGTGTATAAGGCAGAGGAGTTGTTACCTTTTGATTGTTCTCCATTCTTTGTAAGCTTTGCTTCATGTGTGAAGAGTTGACCAATCAGGGTTGTTAGATCAGGTGCTTGGATGTCCATGTATAAGTCCATTGCTGTGGTAAAGCTCTCCCATTTGTCATCAGCCTTTAGTCCATTGATTACCTGCCTTACTATTTGTTCCTCTTCAATCTCTTCTCCAATACTTGCCAGTTGGTCTGCAATGTCTTTGACCCTAGTGACAAAATCTGAAACTGATTGCTTTGATTGCTTCCTAAGAGTGGTGAATTCAATCCATAGTTGATTCTTCCTGGCCCTTGTGTTGGAAGAAAAATAGTTTGACAAGATTTCCCAAGTCTCTTGGGAAGTCTTACAATTCCTTACATGAGGTAAAAGAAAGTCAGATATAGAGTTAAGAAGGTAAGACCTTGCCAAAGCATCTTTTGCACACCATTGGTTGAGTCTCTCATGTTCATCCTTTGTGGGTAGTCCTCTAGTCTTGAATGAGGGCAATTCCTCATCTCCTGATATGTATCCAAATAAGCTCCTTCCTTGTAGATAGGTCTTCATCCTTAGAGACCAAGCTTGGTAATTGTTCTTGTCCAATTTGTCAATGAATGAAGGAAAACCATCACCCATGATTACCTTATTTGCTCTGATACCACTGTTGGGAGTGATGGTTGGATGCACTCAGAAGATTTGAGTTGGTACTGCTAATCCTGCTTTGCACCAGCCCTCTTGATCCTTTTCTCTGATTCTACTCCTTGATGCTGTGACGAAGACTGAGTCTTGCGGAAATCGCCACGCCAAGAAGAGATAAGTTATAGTGATTCAGGAATTCTCTATAATCAATCAATAGCTTAACAAAGTCTAGTGCTCAACATATGCTCTAACTTTACTGGAAAAATTTCACAGAAATTTCACCGGACTGCCACTGGATTGACACCGTAATCGTACCGGAATTGTACCGGAATGAACTTCAATTCTGTTTATAATTACTTCAAGTGGACATACATGAAGTAAGGAAGTGACACAAAAGCTTCCTTAACTTACTGAACACTTTCTGACGTTTAAGGAAAAACTCCTCTAGTTCAGACAGCCTCTTTTCGGTCAGACTTTGTATTGTGTGTAGATATCTTTTCCACCGGAAAGATTGATCAACTAAAAGTAGAGATGTCTAGCTATAGACTGAGCTATTTCTCATACAAAGCTTTGCATTACTCTGCGAGATCTATTTTGTTCTTCTACCGGAAAATTACTCGTTTACTATAAGAATTGCAACAGTGAGCACTTTGACTGTAATTTCTTGATTTCTCGAAATTGGCTGGACCAAGTTGCTTCAACTTTGTATGCTTGTGGTATGCTTTGAGTTGAATCTATCAAGCTTTGAATCACTTGATTTGGTTCAGTAGATCCTGAGATATACTTCTTCAAGGTTGACAGACTTGAAGATGATGACTCAGAGAATCACAGAGTAGATGAATGTAAGTATTTGTATTAGATCATGTAAATGTACATTCCCACTGGCATGATAAACATAGCTCAATGGTACTCAGAGGTGTAGGCTATAAAGTAGACCTCACACACTCAGTGATTGATACAGTAATGCCTCGGGATGAGTGAAGAACCACCCGCGACATTTTTCCTTGTAGCTTTTATAGGAATTGAGTGATGACTTGAATTAGAATTCAAATCAATCTCCTAAAATCTTTCACCTAAAAAAGTGATTGAGATATTCTCTCGATCAATCAACCGCCTTTTCACGACCTTCAATCAATTAGGCGTGATTGCATAATGCGCCAAGTCATTTATATTTTTACAAGAGATAAAATGGTAAGAAATCATAGGCATAAGTTCCTATGATCTTCGCTTCATGTATAGTCTTCAAAGTAGATATCCAAGCCAAATGTGAAGGCTTGTGTTGCACCAACAAGGAACATGTTTTAAATATAATATCCATCATCGCCCGAGGATGATATCAAGTTCTCAATCTTGCACTTTCCAAGTAGTTTTTCATAAAGATTGATGAGAAATAAGCCACTAAAGGAGGCTATGCTTGATATTGCAAGGAAAGTTCCACAAGCATGATCCATTCTTGAATTGGGGTATGGATGCATAAACAAAAGGGAGGCAATAGTCAAGTTACATCTTAGGCTACAAAACATGGGCTTTGAAGTAGTATACAACCATATGTATGTCTCTATGTTATTCTTTACAATATATTGGTACATTTAGAAAGCCTAAATTCTTGGCTAAATATTTAGGACTACACTTTCCTCTTCTTCATCTCACATGAGGAACTACGTGTGAACACATGCTTCTCATTTTGGCATAATTATCCTAGAAAAATGTAAATGTTCAAAGAAGATCAGATCTCGTGGATTTAAGAGATTCAAGTCACGACTTTTTTGGTGAAGGAATCAAATCAGTTATGCACCTAAAGTGTAGGAACACTATTCAGTGAGGGAAAATCAAAATTCAAACCCAAATTATGAGCATAAATAGAGGTGACTTAGTCGCGGTGCATGTGTGCTACTTTTGAGAGACTTTGAGCTAGATCATTGAGCACACATTGACCTCAACTCATGTACATGTATTCCATTACACTTCCCTTGTATCATATGTTCATTAGCATAAACATTTTGATACATTTCTTCATATTCATTTCTATCTACTATTCTCTCTAGCATCTTCATTTTTTTAGTGATCTTGCAGAAATGACTTCTCTATGTGTACTTGGTCATTTGCTTTACTTTGGCTTAGTATAGTTAGAGTAGATTGTTAACTATCTAGACATCAAGTTTCATTAGTTTTGGTTTAGCCGATCTCAAGATATGGGTGAGGAAGTCAATTATGCTTGCACATCATCTTGTTCCTAAAATGCTGGGATGACCCCCCTCAGTTGCTAGATTCATTTCTCAGTGTATGATACATCTAAATTCATGAAATAACTTGCTTTAGTTACCTAATCTCTCTAATTAGATGTGCAAAAGCTCTTTAGTCAATCCATACCAGGTTGTGAGCTCTAAGCAAAACACAGAGCACATGCATTCCCAAAATAGAAGGTTTCTTCACATTCCTTGCATATGCAAGTTATCTGTTCTGATGTAAACTTTTGGGAATGATGTTCCAAAGTACTCAGTGGGTCTAAATGCATTAATGTGAAGCCAAAAGAGTCTACTATGCATCCTTGGAGCTAACTTGGAAGGTTTAGACTGGGTTTTGTGCAACACCAACTCATCCCTGGAATACACCGATCCATCTCCTCACATATGTACAATAATGTGAATAAGATAAGTAGAGAATTAATGTAGATATTTATAGACATGCACGTTTGAGGGAGTTCAAGGAAGAGGGATTGATGGTAGCACTACAACATGTGAGCTGTATATTGGGGCTTCTACCAATGCAAATACAAGGGTTCCACTTTTCCTCGACACCTGTGTAAGCTTCAACATAGCAATTGGTACCAAAACGTGGGTATAAGTGCTAATATAAGCTTCAATATAAGTGTTCGTATAGGGGACGACATAAGCATCAATATAGGTTCTGATATAAGCATTAGCATAAGCATCAGCAATCCCCTTGGCATAAGCACGAATATGAGTATCGGTATGCACCTAGTCATATGAACACTTATACGGGCGCCCATACTGGCAACCATATCTACAAAAAAAGTTTTGGGCAGAGTGTGTTGTCTCTTGCTACATCAACATTACCATGCTGGTGTGTAGAAAAACACAATACACTCTGCCCAAAACAAAACCGAGTACTGGTGACATGTACTCTAGTGGTTGCTGATCTAATGTTTAGATGATCAACAACCAAAACATGATTTGATAAAGAAAAACAATGTTGGACACCAGCTTCTATACATGAATCATTGATTGAATCACAAGAAAGTCTTGGTCAATCCTCCTCTCAATCAGCTTAAGAACAATGATTCCTCTTTCTAACTATAATATCTTGAGTGCATCAATTAGTCAAGCTCCTCGCTAGGATGAGTAAAAACAATTTATCATAGACATGTTGAAGTTTGTAGGCTTCTCTAAGTAAGATATAAGTACAGAGGCTAAATCTTAAGAATCATGCATTCAACAACTCTTCAATAAAATAAAAAAACTTAGCTACTCAGATGTATCAAGTCCTAAGTCTAAAGACCTAACAAGAATCAATTTCATTCTCTAAATGTGGAAGAAAACTTTGTGATGGATATCTCCACCTAGAAATATAAAAAACAAATCCTCAAATTTTTGTAGGCTTGACAAGAATCAATTTCATTCTCTAGAGATCTTTGTGGTGGATGTCTTCGACTAGAACTATCAACAAAGACTAGAATGAATATCTAGAAGGATCATCTATAATCCTAGCACTAACTTTAAGGTCATTTGAATTAGTGGCACACTACCATGTGTGATATCTAAGAGGCTATTTGAATTGGAAGTATAGGGAACACTACATAAAGTATGGTTTCTAGTTCGCATTCACCTCTATCCTTGTTAATAATGTCTCCATTATTGATGCTGAAAAATGGGGCTACTTTGAGAGACCCACATGACTTGCAAAAAAAATGGTTGTTGATCATATGTGCTACCTAACCTAGTTATGAGATGTTGATGGTGAGACAAGGTGATGGGTAGTTTGTAGAGATGAGATGGTTTTGGCAAAATCATGCTCTGGAACAACCTTGATAACTTTAGAGAACCTTAATAGACTTCTTAAGCTTTCAATATATGCTTTTAGACCACTAGAGTACTTTGGACCATCATTCCCAAAACTCTCTCTCAAAATAGATAATTTGTGAATACAAAGCACATTTAGAAACTTTCTATTTATGGAAGAAAGCTCTTAGTGTTTTGCTCAGTGCTTACAACCTAATAGCAAATGTCAAGAGAAATTTTTCACACCTTCAAATGAAGTGTTGAGCAAGCTATAAAAAGTTACTTTAGGAATTTAGAGGGACTACTTCTTTTGGCTCCCACTAGATCACACAATTCTCTCTATTGTTCACTTGTTCTTTGACTAAGATAAACTAAACACTTAATCTTTGAAATCCCCAACTCATATACTACAAAGGATTTACATTTATGCTTCATAGATCAAGAGAAGTCTAGTGTGCATTAAGCCAAGAGCTTAGGCTTGCTCCATACACCAACACATCCACCTCACGCCTAAGATGCTTGAGTCTTTAGTCCCTCAATATCTTGTGAAGTCCAATCATATCTTTGAGTCTATTTAACTTTACTCCATCGAGTACCTTGCTCATCATATTTGCACATTATTGTTGAGTGGATACATAGGAGATTTCAATCTCCTTACTTGTGATTTTTTCACTTACATAGTGATAATGGGCCTCTCTGGGTTTGGTCCTAGCATGATAAATTGGAATTTCCACAAGTTGAAGTCATCTGATGTTGCCTCCAAAAATGTGAGTAGAGGACTGAGTTAAATCTAAGTACAAGGTGTTGATTCACATGGCTTCTTGAGTTGCATTGGCTAGTTCTTCATATTCGCCTTTAGTTGATGAAAGTGCAACAGTAGATTGCTTCATGGATGCCCATGAAATGACCTTTGTACGTGCAAAAGTAAGATATCTTGAAGTACTTCTCCGATCATCTTTAGAATCTGCCCAATCTACATCAAAAAGAACAATGTTATGTCTATATCAAATGTGTATGTATAATATTGACCTTCATTAATGGTTCCCTTCAAGTACTTGAGTATTCTCTTAGCTACTTCCATCTAAGGCTTTGTAGGATTATGTATAAATTAAGTCAAGAAACTTACATGATAGCAAATGTCTACTCCAATGAATGTGGCATAGTTCACACTACCCACTATGCTTTGATAGCTTGTTATCTCTTCAATTGGCTCTCTTTGATGAGAAATTAGTTTTGAATTCATCTCCATGGGTGTACCTGCAACATTGGAATTGCCCATCTTGAACTTGTGGAGCATATCCTTGATGTATTTTCTTTAGTGAGATACATACCCTTTTCTATGTATACAACTTCCAACCCTAGTAGTATGTGAGTTGCCCTAGTCCACTGATCTTGAATTACTCCTTCATTTGTAGCTTGTGTCTTCTAATGCCTTCAACATCATTTATTGTGATTATTATATCATCTTCATATACACAAAGGTATATGACCTCCTTGATTCATCTTGATGAAGAGTGAAGGATCTTCTTTGCTAACCATGAATCCTTTATACTACACAAGGGTGACTTCCCTATGATTCCAAGCCCTTGGGGCTTGCTTCAGACCATACAGGGCTTTTCTTAACTTACATACATGTTCAAGAAAGAGTGAATGTTCAAACCTATGAGCTTGAGCCATATATACCTCTTTAGATTTCCATCCATTCGTTAATGCATTCTTTACATCCATTTGGTAGTTCTTTTGATTCTTGGAAGCTGCAATGCTCATAAGAACTCCGATTGTTGGTATCTTTGCCACATGTGAGAAGGTCTCCTCATATCAATTCCTTGTGGGTGAGCATACCCTTTAGCTAAAATTCTAGCTTTATACAAGTTGAGGTTCCATCCAAGTTCTTCCTCACTTTGTATATCCACCTAAATCCAATGATCTTCATGGTTAAAGTCTTGGGCACCAATTCACAAGTATGATTCTCCTTCAAGGCTTCAATTTCGTCTTCCATGACATTCATCCATTCTAGTTTCCTCTTTGCCTCCTCATAAGATGAGGTTTCCTTAGAGTTTTACTCAATGACATGTGCTAAATAGATAGAATGTTTAGTTACCAATGATTTATCATAGCCATACCTTTCTAGATTCTTCTTTTTCCTAGTAGATCTTTGGATGGTTTATTTATAAGATTTTTCTACATCCCTCAAACCATGAACCTTATCCTTGCCATTAGAGGCCCATGAGTTGATTTCTCTTCTTGGATTCCTCTGATCATCTTTGAAATCAATTGATGCTTCAAGTGTATGTGTAGTTTTTTTCTTGAGAGAGTTGGAAAGTCTTCCTCTAGATCATATGGAGCTTAATCTTCCTACAATCATCTTCAAACCATGATTTTTTCTCATCAAACACCTCAACTTATTTTAAAGCCCTTATTGCTAGGATTATAAAGTCTATAACCTTATTTATTAAGTTCATAGCCTATGAACACACACTTCTCTTCCTTAGGGTCAAATTGACCTCTACTTTTTGAAGGTATGTGTGCATATGCAATGCACCCTAAGATCTTGCATTGGTTCAAGTTTGCTCTTCTTTGATTCCGAACTTCATATGGAGTCATACCATTCAAGGTCTTTGATGGAAATCTATTTATCAAATATGTGGTAGTAGATACTACTTCATCCCACAAATAGGTTGGAAGCTTCTTTTCACTCAACATGGACCATGCCACAATGGTCCTATTCCTTCCCTCCACCACTCCATTTTTCTCAAGAGGGTATCAAGTAGAGATCTCTCTTTTGATTCCTCTACCTTGGAGATAGGAATGAAATTCATTAGAGAAATAATCTTCCCCTCCATCAAAACCTTAGACATTTTAGGGCTTTACCTATTTGATTCTCCACAAGAGTTAAATATTTCTTAAATCATGAAATAGTTTATCTTTATGCTTTATGAAGTAGAAAATAGCCCATCTCCTACAAACATCTATAAATGAAACATAATACCTTAATCTTGAGACTGAAGGTTCTTTGCTTGGTCCCCAAACATCTCTATGGAAAAACTCTAGAAGATATTCATGTGTGTATCCTTTCTTGGTGAATGGTTTCCTGTGTGATTTTGAAATCGACATTCACTAAACTTGTATATCATGTGTTGCTTTGAGATATTGGGTATTCTAACTACACTCTGATCTCTACTGATTTGTCTAAGGGCTCTTTCTCTAATGTGAGCTAGCCTCTTATGTCAAACCTCCAGTTCTGATAGGGTTCGGGTGTGATAGTTGAACAAGGTAATGTTCTTTGTGTCTTCGAGTTCAAATGTGAAAAACCTACCTATCTTCTCTCCTTTTGATATCTTCTTGAAACCGTGATATGGATCTTCTACATAGGCTTCATGCTGTGTGAATCTCACCAAAAACCCTTTCTTCACAATCTGACCTACAAATATAAATTTTTTGTAATGCTTGGAACATAAAGAACTTTCCTTAGTAAGTTCATATTACCATTAGAGCTCTTCACATTTCCTATCTTATCAACTAGATATCTTATTTCATCACATGTTTGGAGTTTATGCTTGTTCTTTGAATCTTCCAAGTTTGCGAGTAGCGTTGCATTTCTTACCAAATGGTTTAAGCATCCAAAATCTATGTGGAATACATGCTCATCAGACTTACCTTCCTTTATTGTCATGTTGATAAGTAGAAAGGAATCTTCTCGAGCTTGATCATGTGTGAAATTGTTGTATTCTCTACTTCCTTTGTATCCTCCTTGATATTTTTGTTCTAGGGATTGTTGTTGTATCCATAAGAGTTGTTCTCCATGTCTTTTGAAGTTCCATAGACTCCTCTATTGTATCCTCTTCCTCTCTCATTCCTTGGATTCCTAAAGCAATTCTTTGTGATGTGATTTGATAGATTACATATGACATAGGCTGATGAGCTTTGAGCTCTCCCCCCTCCCTTGTCTACCTCCTCTACCTCTTCTTCTTGAACCTCTATCTCAACCTAAACATTAGCATGTGAGGTACTTCCTTCATCATCTGATTTCCTACCTTTTCCTTCGTTATCCTTGCCTTAGTTCTTTTTAATATAGAGGGTAGATTAAGCTTTTTGGCTCTCACCATTGTTGATGAGCTTGGCTTCATCTGTGAAGAGTTTCCCCATGAGTGCGTTGAAATCAGGCACTTGCATATCCATGGCTGTGGTGAAGGCCTCCCATTTT
>CM035427.1:150320413-150497913 GCA_020310875.1 Ceratopteris richardii | reverse complement strand
ACAAAAAGGAGAGAACCACTAGCCTTGCCAACCCAATTCCCACCCAGGCAAGTCAACCATTGGAAGACAAGAACCAAGAACCTACGACATGCTCAAGCACGAAGAATCCAACAAATTTGGGTATCGAAGCAATCGATGAAGGCCAACCACAATAAGGTACAAATTTGGGTGCCAAAAAAATTAGCTGGAGCTCAACAAGGACGCTTACAGATGTGGGTACCTAAGAAGCTCTTACATACGCAACAACCTATGCTCCCCACCATGCAAAAGGTCTCAACAAAGAAGCCAAGGAAAGAAAAGGGTAAGAATAGAGCACAAAGACCAAATGAAGATAAACTCAACCCTTCTGCAAAAGTAAGCAGGAAATCATCACGGATATGAGTTTGGAAGCCGAAAGCACCAGCCGCATCCACAAAACCAAAGAGCCAACCACACTGGATACCAAAGTTTGGACAGCATCCAAAGAAGAAGTGGCCTGAGGTGATCTCTACAGGGCCAAATACTATTCTAAAATGGGTTCCAATGAGGAGGATTACATCATTTCAAGATCCAATCGACACCTCCAAACAAAGAATGCATCAACTATGCGAGTAACATCAAAAGCCTCGACGTGCAGCAACCATGTGCCTTTGGCATAACCTTGTCTTTTGCACCATTGAGGTCATGCACGTCCAAAGTATGCATCAACATAGAGCCACATTACACGGCCGTGCATAGACACCATTGAGAAATCCCAGGCACATGAGACACATTTGGCATATGTAATATATTTTATTGATACTAACAACCTTCTTCTTGTTTCCTAATTGTTCCAACAAATAATAATAATAATAATAATAATAATAATAATAATAATAATAAAAAGAAGAAACAAGTCCACACGCTCGCTGACACTCATCGCTGAACCATCAACATGAACGTCCATCAACCAGAAAGACAAGCGAATGGTCAATTATCATGATGGAACTACCACACGAAGATGAAGATCAACGGACCTTTCACTATGGTAAGATGTGTATGCTTCAACAACACTATAACCATGGTAGATTAGGAAACCTCTTCGTCAGCATACCCTTGAGCACGTAGCTCAAGACCCAATCTCTTGCACCATACTTCTTGCCATGCATTTTCCAAGTACGCATAAATAGGGCCACATTACAAGGCCATGCACAAGGCACATATGTTGTTCAACCCATGCACTAATGCACTTACCCATCATACATTATGGGTTACAAGTACTTGGCATGAAAACTATGAAAGCCATCGTTGGAAGAATCAGAGGACATCAGGGTGACCACTACAAGAGCAAGGAAGCCATCCACCACCGAGAGTTGCTCATAATCAACATTGACCACCTCCTTTGAGCAACTAGCAGTTTTGGAAAGCTCACAAATGCACTATCAAGATGGAATACAAGGAAGAAGTACATACAAAGGGACTACAAACTGCAAGAGCTAGCAGTGGCAAAGTGACAAACCAGACAAACGACCAGGCTACATTGGGACGATGGATGGCTCCTATTGAATGTAAAGGACACTACCTCTCAATGTACTACATGGAACAACCACTACAACAAGGGTCTGTCAGGGACGATAGACTCAAGAGGGGGGGGAGTGTTGAAGCTCAAGGTCAAGGACAAAGCATGGAAGCGCATCGAGGAAGTGGACACACAAGAAGAAGGAGCAAGTAGGGAGCTCCAAGAAGCACCTGTCAAATTTTCAGAAGAAATCCCTATAAAAATAGTGATTTTCATCACTAAAAACCATTGTAAATACCATTTTCCATTTCTGTAACTTCATTTTGTTCAAGCCAAGGAGTCCTCAAGCTTGTGGAGTATTAGAACTATCATCTTGCCAATTTTCATAATTTTTAGACTCCGTTTGAGCTCCCAAATAAGCCCTGGAACCTAATTTTTAACTAGGCCGGACATTAGGTCTGGACAAGGCCAAAATCTCTCAAAAAACTATAAAAAGGGCTGGAGACCTCATTTTTGAGGTTAGCTTGTTGTACATTTTAGCTTTGTAAGAGAGCTCTTGTGTAATCGAAGATCTTCCATTGTTCCACTCTTTGCTCTTACTTTGTGCGCGCGTGTGTGTATGTGTGTGCATGCTTGTGTGCTTTCACTCACGCACTTGTGCCATCACTTGCTCACGGTCTTCATACCAGTCCTCACGTCTCCATGGATTGACATTTATGAGGTGAAGCTCCTCACGTTACAATACATGGAGATAACATGAGTTCACTTTATCTTGCAGCAACTCCAGTATATATAGGGTCAACTTGTGAAGGTCATAACTTGGTGTGTAGTCAGTTTTTAGCAAGTAACAGCTTGTTCGAAAGCTCTTCTCTTCTACTTTCATTGACCAAAAGATCTTGGCAAAACAGTATTTTTGCTAAGAGAAATAAGCAAAACATTGAAGGTATGTCATTTTAGTGATTGAAAATTTCTAAAGAAGCAAAGTTCTCAATTTAAGTAATCTTTTCTAACGTTTGGAGAAGCATTGAGTTAATGGTGACCATAGAGGTTATCTAGTCTCACATTAATTCATTTCTTGTGATGTTTCATACATCAATTAGAAAGGTATAAGCTTTCCAAGGAGGTAAATGCAAAGGAAAGAGCTGAGTTTCGAAAGAATTGTTCCACATACTTGATTTTTTTCCCCTTTCTAACATTTTTCGACCTCTTCTACCATTTCCAACGAGTAGATGGCTAGATATAGCGGTTTCACAAGCAAAGGTAGCAGGAGAAGATATCTCTGAAGAAGAGGAATAACTTGCAAAGGGGTGTGATTGGGAGTATTCTGAATATGGTGCACTATGGTCTCATGGAGGACACTTTTGGATGGCACCAATCGACAAAAATAGTTCTACTTTTGATAGTGGGATGATGGTGAATTTTTTCCAAAAAAGTAGAGCTAGTGTAAGAGAAGGCAATGCTCAAGAAGGCCAACTAGATTATTGTGGAGTGATTCAAGATATCTTGAAGCTATCGTTATGGAAGTTTGATTACTTTCTTTTTTATGTAAAATGGTTCAAAGTAGTCACCTCTGGAAGAAACATAATAGTGAGGCGAGATAAGAATGGTTTGGCTCAAGTAGACTCCAGAATCTTATGGACAGATGAAAGAGATACATTTGTACTTCCCCAACACTATGATCAAGTTGTTTTTATGCCAGATTCGAAAGAATGAGAGTGGCTATTTGTTTTACAAGTCTCCCCACATAGCAGAAAAAATTGTGAGAACATAGATGTAGAACAAATTTCATGTGTAGTGGACTCTGAGATTCATTTGGTAGTCAAGGAGGAAGAGATCATTGTCCGAAATGAAGAGGTCTTTGAAGGAGGCTAGATACATGATGAAGCAACAGATGATGATCAAGAAGGAGCTAGCATACCAAGAGATTTGGAAGTCGCCAATGTAGAGATAGAGATCCTTTGTGCATTAGATCTATGAGAGGATCCTAGAATAGAGGATTTTGGATGCAAACACTTGTACATACTAATTTGTGTTTTTTATTGCTATGTTCTTTTGTACATTACTATTTGTCTATATTACCATTATTATCATATGCTAATTATTTGAGTTTTTTTGTTGCAAAGCACGATGGGAGATAGTCCTCCGGTCACTCCACATTCCATGATAGAGGAGCATTTCTTGGAGTGTACATCTCAGATGCCTCCGGGTTTATGGTCATCACATCATAGTACTAGATCGCTTGTGGTAGCACTCCCCCCAGCCTCACTCTTGTCGATCTCACTCCCACTGCCCTCACTCCCGCCGGCCTCACTCCCGGGGGTGTCACTCCCATCGATGTCACTCTTGCAGGTAGGGCTACTCCCACCAGAGGTACGTCTCTTGGCTTTATAACTCCACCATGACCTCCTTCTCAACCATCTCTTAATGGATCTAGTATTCAATGTGTGTGTTCGACACCTTAGCATGATACATATATTGGCCCGTCCCGTCGGTCAATGTCACGCTCTAGAGGAGGAGGTTCTAGGAGTGGATCTGCAGGTGGATCTAGAGGAGGTGAATGTTGTGGAGGTAGTGCGACAAACATTGTGTCTCCTGCTTCTACTCTTAGAGTGAGTAACTTAGATGTAGGTATGCCACGTGGTACACCATGTACACCTTGGGGTGCTCATGACCATGATGACTCCAAGGTGTATAGTATACATGATGGATCTCTGATGATGGATGCAACCGAAAAGGCCATTAATGCATAGGATAGATTTGCTCCATATAGTTTGGACACTCTCTCATGTTGAAATGGAGTGAAGAGGATAAAGACTATAAAAATTATATCACAAAGATGATCTATCAGGAGTTCTGGCTAGCACATGGGCATCCTATTGTGAGCTCAGAGTGGATTCAGCACATAGTACTTGAGGTTATGTCCCATCGACAATCCAAGGCTCGTGATGCTTTCAGAGAAAACTTACTGAGGCCTGTATGGTTAGATGTTGAGGAGTGGGGTATGATTCACAATGAGAAGCAACAAACTCTTGACCTATATTGCTAGTAGCAAGATGCGATGGCCACACATCTAGATACGATCAGACCTTCATATTTGGGTAGCAAGTGGATATGACACTATGCATTACGAGTTTATAAGTACCATTTGGATTATTGAATTTGTTTGTGTTAAGCATGTCATGTATGTTCATCTAACGTTTTGCATATTTTTTGTAGGAATTGGAAGAGGGTCATCCTCCAACACAAACCAAGGAGCCTTATGGATATCATCATGGATTGGTTGCACTATTGGTGGACTTAGAGGAATGCAGTGCGATTGTTTCATGGGAGCATCTATGATAAGATGATGAGGTAATAAACTTGGTTTGGTGTTTTTAGCTGTTGTTTGTAAATATCATGTCAATTTGTCCCATTTCATGAATGTTCTTTGTTGGAGGAC
Source organism: Ceratopteris richardii (assembly GCA_020310875.1). Taxonomy (NCBI): domain Eukaryota; kingdom Viridiplantae; phylum Streptophyta; class Polypodiopsida; order Polypodiales; family Pteridaceae; genus Ceratopteris; species Ceratopteris richardii. The sequence goes on along the minus strand of CM035427.1, from coordinate 150,492,997 downwards.
TGCTCATATAGATGTTCTGACCCCTTTGGGTATGTGTATGGTAGTGGTGTGCCACAATTTTGTATTTGACTCATATATAGTAGTGGTGCATTAGAATTTTGTATTTGGTTTCTATATGGTAGTGCTTTACCACATTTTGTATTTGGCTCATATATGGCAGTGGTTTGCCACACTCTTGTACATGCTTCATTTATGGAATATATAACTCTTTTGTACATGGTTCATGGTTCATGGTTCATGGTTCATTCTACTCATCTCTTTTGTGTCTGAATGTGTTTTGCTTTATCAAATCATGTTTTGATTGCCATTAGAGTACACCTCACATGTACTCGGTTTTTTTGGGTAGAGTGTATTATCTTTTGCTATACAACATCATGGTAATGTTGTTGTAGCAAGAGACAACACACTTTGCCCAAAACAAATTTTGTAGATATGGTTGCCTATATAGGTGCTGGTATGAGCATCAGTATGCCCAGCTGCATACTGGCACTTTACCAATGCTTTTGCCTTGAAGATTATGGATGCTTATACCAAAACTTTGTTATCGATGCGTATGCCAAAGCTTACACCGACGTCCGGGCGAAGTCGCACCCGTGCATTCACCCGAGTAGAAGCATCCATACATGCTTGATATGTTTTAGTGTTTATTAGACATCAACATACAAGTTTAAAGTTGGGCATTATTTTTATTTAATGGTTATTTGTATGTTGATATATTGGTTAGCATCCACACATATATAGACTTTGTTTGCTGTACATAGATATGAAAAATGTTCTTGTTTTCTACATATTGATAGTTCTCTTTTGTGTATACTTTGGTTGGGGTCTTATTATCTGGATTCATGTGATCAATTGGAGAGCTACCTGAAGGAAGAACAATAACCATTACTCCATATAGACTATTGTATAGATTATGTGAGAGCATTTCGATGTATGGATCATACATGGAATGATTGAAAATCAAACCGTTTTGGTTATTATTTTTATGTGAGGTATTCCGTTTCTTACACGATTGATAACGTAACTTCGTGCTGAAAATGTGGAAATGATTTTTCAGGCGTTTACTGCAGATGTTCTTTTAAGTTATAAACGATGATGTGGAGGATGTGAAGGTTTTGCCTTCCCAAGAATGAACGACAGACCTCGATTGCTTCTTCCACAAAATTGGCTTTTTGCGACGTGACCTTTAGATTTTTTGCTTTTCGCCCCTTTACAGATTCCCGAATTTTGGCTCTTGGCCATTTCAAGATTCCGCTCAGCAAAAGTATTGCCTTTCCTCTGTACTGCAGTTCTTTTAAACTTTGTGGCTCGTCAGACATATTAAGACATATTAGTAACAATCTCTCTCTCTCTCTCTCTCTCTCTCTCTCTCTCTCTCTCTCTCTCTCTCTCTCTCTCTGTGCAATGGGTCCTGCCATGCACGTCGTTGCCATTATCCCCCCAGCAAGAAGTGCATGGCACTGTGTTCTCTTATCAAAGTCATCGAGAGATTGCAACTTACTCAGATTCCATACACGGAGGAAATGTTGCGTGTACCATCACACTGATAAAATGACGCTAATGCTGTAGTGTAGTGCCTCTGTCAAAGGTGCATTCTAAAGTGCGTCACTAATGCCGTTGGACTTCTATCTCGTTCCGCACGAGGAGTGTCGCAATGTGGTAGAGATAAACGGTCCCTGAAAGTGGTGGATTTTCCATAGCACGATCTTCAGCTGCAAAAGAGACGGAGAAAGGGCATGTGAGGACAAAATAATGGCAGAGACGTTCCGAGTTCACTGCAAAAGGTCGGTGTGTAGCAGTTCCCCCCGATTCTAAACAAAGAGGCGTCTGCATGGCCCAATTCTTTTCTGCAGATTGAGGCAGGATATGCAGATGCCGTATGAGGATGGATGACTGCGCAACAATTTTTTATGATGCTGTAGCCTGTAGGGCTCATTCGCGTTGCCGTCGCTGTTTTGATGAAGTGCCCCAGACTTATGTACGTGCCCCACAAAGTTTCCAGCACACTTTGCAAACGCATTTTTACCCGAAAGGCTTGCATTTTACAATGTGAAGGGGCACCAATGTCCAAACGGGTGTGGTATAGCGATAAATCTTCAATGCCATAAGACAGAGTGTGTACATTCAAGTCTCAATCAATGGACATGTTCATTCTTTGGGTGTATCCAAATATATGAATGCTTCTACTTTACCAGGTCCGTGTGTTTTTCATTCATTGTCTCAATCAATGGACATGTTCAGCCTTTGGATATATTCAAATGTATGAGTGCCTCTACCTTACTATGTCCGTGTGTGTTTCATTCATTGTACTCTCAAATAATAAAAAAAAAAAGTCGCCAATGTGCATGTTCTTGGTGACTCATCATAAATATAATCATACTATCCATATCCTCGTGCATAATAGACTAATAGACAGAAAAAATACTTTCATGCAAGACAACACAAAGATTTGGAAGTGTATTCCAACCATTAGAAGAACCGGAGGGAGTTTTATATGTTCCTGTCTGCGCGTAGGAGTATAGGTAAGCGTGAGAGAGAGAGAGAGAGAGATTTTCAAGAATAGAGGGAGAAAGGAAGAGAGATTAGAGTAAAGCGTTGAAGGCGTACTATACAAATGACGCAGCCCAGCGTTTGCACAGCTGAATTCTCCATCACATGTACGGGATCTTCTTGATTCTCCATCACCTAAAGTTGTGAACAGTCAACATTATTATCGCCATCCCATCTCATAGTTGAGACCGCTGCTGCTTATGGAATACTCTGTAACCAGCGTTCTCTTAAGGGTGAGATTGACATGTTTTTTTTTTGTAAAGAAGTTCTATCATTTTATTTTTATTTTTATTTTTAATAAAAGCAAGTTCGGTCTTAGCCTATTCTTCCTGACTTTAATTAGAATAAAGAAGAAAAGTTACAAGTGAATGGGATTAGTGCTCATGCGACCCCCAAATCCCACAATACAGGGGAGGAGTATGGCAAGCTAGAGGGCATTACAAATGAGGCGGATAAATCTATCATCTCTCTCATGTAGGACCCATTTGGGTTTCAACTTGTTGTTTTCGAGGAGATAAATACAGTGATGTCTAAATGGTGGAGATCTCTTATCTCAAGAGATTCTTTTACCTAGAAGAAACAAGGATTTCTCGATCGACCATTCCTTAGGAATTTGGCCAAAATTGACACCACATCGCTCCCTCCAAAACTTCCAAAGAGTCTCACCCCTGATGGCATTCCACAGCCTCGATGAGCAGCTGACCGCTTCACTAACAGCACCTGTTGCCAATTGATTTGGTTCGTGAGTCTCAATACCCGGGTCACATGATGCCAGATAACATGAGACTTGGGGCAATCGAAGAACAAGTGAGATAAATCTTTGATGCATCACTGGCAATGCTTGCACCATGGCGGCACACCACAGATTTTGTTAGCCCTTGCATTGGACCAAATTCTCTTGTGCAAGATCTGCCACATGAGAACGGACTTTTTGATCTCAATTAGGGGGTGCCAAATAGACATGAACTTTAGTTCCCATCAAAGTTTGGTCCAAGAAAGGCACCACATCTTGTTAAGGGTGTGATGAACATCTAAATTCTCTTTGAAGTTGGGGATTCTGGATATTTTCTTACCATTGCTCAATTTGAGGCCCTCCAGGCAAGGAAGATCCTGTCCGCAGAGAAGGTGGATAGTTGAGCGGTCCCACAGTAAACACCTACCTTGAAGAAGAGTCCATTCCTCGGGGGTAACTCTATATCTCAGGTCTAAGTCTTTGAACCTAATCCACTGGCTGGTCTCTTGTTTCTAGAGCTGTTTCCATTGTTTGAACCCCTTTTTCCATAACCGCTTTGTAGTTTGGAGGTTCCAAGGCTCCACCCCCTAATGCCGCTGATCGGGAACTAGATAGAGTCATTTTGTCTTATCCCAGCTGCCCACTTCCACTCATCACTGATTCTGACGAATTGTTTTGGCCTTGTTCCAACTCTTCCATAAAGAACACACGAGGTTGGAGCCTTTAGGGGACACCGGGTGGGGGAAGAACAAAAGCGTGAGAATCCCTATGTCCTTCCAACCAGGATGGCCAATTAAGGTAAGGTCTTCCATGTTTCTGAAGATCAATTTAGCCCAGGAGGACTCACTATTGCTCCAAGCCTTGATAAGCCACTTTGCCGCCAGCTTGTCAGCCAACCTAATGATATCCAAAATACCCAAGCCCCCTGAGTCTTTCGAGCTAATGCAAGATTCCCATTTGATTTTGGGAATCCCCTCCTGTTGGGGTCCCTAGTCCAAAAAAAGTTTCTGCAGATTCTTTCCACTTTGGCCAATTCTTTCTCCTTAGGTCTCCAACAGGAAATAAAATAAATAGTCATTGAAAGCATAAATGTGTTGACAACCATAGCACGCCCTGCCAAGTTGACTTGCATACCTTTCAATGGTTTAGTTTGTTATCCAGCTTGGATAGCACCCAGTTCCATCATTGGTCCATTGTGATGTTGAAGCCCATCAGAATGCCGAGGAGATGGAAGACTTGACCTCTAAGGATAACTTGACACCCCTAATCGAACAACAATTAGGGTGGAGGTCCGTGGATTGCTCTAAAAGCAGTTTTAGCATGGTACATCATTCACATCCACTCTTTAGCATGAATTAATTGAAAGTACGTACAATGAAAGGCATTAAAGTAGCAATTGGTCCCCCAAACCTCACAAAATAGGGTGGGAAATGGGATAATGTTATTTCTATGTTTCCATCAAGACCATGGCAGTTGAGAAAAGAACATTATGAAAAGAAAAGAGGTACATATTCTCCTCTCCTTCACAATGAATATGCATGGATGAGAAGAAAACAATACATATTCTCCTTTCCTTCTCCTTTATCTCATGAAAATAGTCATGGATGAGAGGAAGGGAGTCGAGAAGATGTATAATCCCATGCATATATATCATTGAGAGGATATAAGATTCAAAATTTCAAAGCAGTAGGTGCCAATGCTGAGAGGTATAATGGAAGGATTGATCACCTATTGTTCTTTGCCTACATGTTTTTGCTTCACATCTCCATGCACTCCTTCTACATGGATGGAGGGAACAAGTGGTTGAGAATATAGATGAGCACAAGACATCGAATTACTCCCATATAGGAGATGAAGAAGGCCCAAGTAAGCTACACACGCACACACACACACATATATATAATAATAATAATAATAATAGTAATAATAATAATAAAGCATGGACACACTCAATCCTTCTATTAAGCTATGGTGAAGAAAAAGGAGAGGAAATGAGAAAAAGGAGTAAAGATTAAAATCTCCATTAGCCGCACATACTCCATTCTCCTTCCTTCTCCATACAAGAAAGGAGAGTGAGGAAGAAGATGAATAAAGGGTTATTTCCATGTTACGTGTTTACCATTTTGGCCTCCTTCGTATGTGTTCTTATTCAATAACCAACAAGAGTTGACCCACCATAATGCTCTTCTACTTACAAGAGAATATCATGCATGATATGAATGTGTACATCATTTTAATGGAGAAGAATAATATGTGCAAGGAAAACCTCAAGGAGAGAGGAAAAGGGCACTTTTCTAACTATTTTAGGAAAACTTAAAATCATGTAAGAAGCAATCTTCATGCACTCAGTTTTGTATCAAACATAGCTCAAATTACTTGGTTTTGTTATTAAAGGTTGTTTAGAGTCTTTACTACAAGTATATAGGTTCGAATTCCAAACGGACTAGCTCTCTACTTGGTGTTAGATTTGGTAGAAATTTGGTTTCTTAGAAGGTTTTCCTCAGGTTTATCATTAAAATCTGACGACGTTTTACTATTCTATGTCAAGAAAATAGTTCAGAGCATTCTCTTTTGGTGGCACTTGGCATGTCATTGGTGAATTCATCGACAACCTATTGATGGAAAACTACTTCCAAATGCAACATTAAATCAGTTTTCACGTGTTAACTTCTGCTATATTGTGTAATTTATCAATAAGGACTACGAAAACTCTCTAATTGTAGTTTAGATTAATTTCTTTTGTGCCAAAAAATATTGTAATTGCACAATTTATAAGCCCATGTAATTCTTGTATAGGGGCTCACCCATAGGGGGGCCATATCCATTCTTATATTTAAGATGAGGAGGCAACTAAAGAATACCTCAAATGTGATGTATTTATTTGGGGTGAGGGGTTGGGTGTGTCAACGGGAATGGACATGGTTAGGTGCACATGCACATGCACCACTTTCATTCACTAAAAGGAATAAGGAGGCATAGTGATGCCCCCAATTAAAATAAAAAAGCAATTAGTGTCACTTATGAGATATAATTTCCACCCAGTGTCTCATAAGTGAAATGCAAGAAAAAAAAAGACTCAATTGCATAACCAATGCTGATCCTGGCTTATGCGAAAATTATAAATACCATCGCTTGGAACATCACACAATAGTGATGCTCCAAGTGACCTGGACAAACTTCTTACAATGCACAAGTGTCCCATAAGCGACAGCCTACAAATACAAAAAAAAAGGGATTTCTCATGACACATTTGTGTTGGGATCTAGTGAGAGAAAGTGACCTCGAGAGTGAGAGAGAGAGAGGGCAACAGATAGCATGTGCTAGGAGCACACTCCCACACACACACATTCAGGTATGTACACACATGCATACCTATACACACACATACACTCATGCATACACACACATAGAGATACACATGCACATATACATACACATATATACACACACATACACTCACATGCATACATTCACACACATGTGTATGTAAGTTAATTTGAAAAGATATTCAATTAATTAGAGTTTTCATTGCAACACATGATAGGTGGACAAAAAGTTTTCATTGCTCTCTAAAAGGTGCTCTTGGAGGTCTACACCATGCATATTTTACTAATAAAATTTCATCACCAACATGTGATGAATTAATAGCATTGAAAACTATGTATCTTGCTACATCTCTACTCATGCATCCTGGATTATCTTTCTCTTGGATTTGCATGGTTGCAAGGAGGTATGTTGGATGCTGATTTTTCATTTTTTGTTTCTGTGTTTTGATGAGGCATGTACCTAGTAGTTTTAGGAATAACTACAGGTTGATAAGAGTAGAATGCATCATTTTTGTCCTCATTGAAACATTTCATCAATACTTCTATCAAGAAAAATCATCCCATCATCGTCTCCGACAACAAAAATAGTAGCTCTCTATCCTTTTTTCTTCCCCATCACCCTCAGACCATCTTTTATTAGATTTCTTTTAGTGTTAGATTTTTCATAATTATTAGGTAGCCATTTTTATTATACGTCAAAGTGGTATTAGGGCTATTGGGATGTGTGGAAATCACATGAGTTTCAAAGGTGTGTCATAACAAAAAGTGTATGAGAACAATGCAAGAGTATGCAAGAATGTGTAGGCACAATAATGCCTCAGGTTTTTGGTCACAAAAAAGAGGGTATGAATGTATTTTTTAGAGAATCCATAATCATCACAAAGTGTGAGTAGAAACAAAAGTTAGGCCAAGAGAGTGCATTAAGGTTTCCTTATTTGTGTCCCCACCTCCCCTATGTTGTAAGATTTTTCTCTCCAACACTTTATTCAATGGAAAATAGAAGGATCATCAAGTCATTTGCCTCTACTTGTAATCTAAGAGGCTTAAAGCTCCTCTTTTGGGGGAAGGCATGTCACTTATCAATGTCCTATTGAGTATTATCATAAAGTGGATAGCCTATAAGTCTTCTTGGTAAAGTACTAGATAAAAAATCAAGAGGCGGTAAAAATCCTAAATGGTGTCCTCAAATCATGATACATTTGACATGGCTAAACCCATCACATTTTATTAGAGACTCACATAGCAAAAGTTTACATTTCCAAAAAACTAATGTACAAAAAACTGTTGGAGCAAATGCCAAGTCTTCACATTTGGCTAGGCATTGGAAGTGCTAATTGCAAACAATGGAAGGATCATATGAACCATTGCTTATGAGCTTTTACCATTAACCATTGTAAAAGTCTTTTTGACTTGAGAGAATATTGTAAGTCCACATATCTCATGGAGTTTGGAGATCTAAAAGCTACTAATCTTACTTATTAAAGTCAATCCTAACTTAGAGGAGTACTTTTAGGTAAAGTATTTGAATTTCAAAATTCAAACTTGGAAAAGTGATTATAAAAGAAGGTTGTAAACTCACGGCCAAGGGATCCCCCATTACTGAGCTTATTACTGATCATTTGTATATGTTGAGTGGCTTACATCATAGCCTACTTTTGGCACTATCATTGGACATCATATTCATGCCAATGATCATGTACAACATTGTTCTATAATACATTATATCATTGATCATCTCTGTTCATCTCTCTACTGTGTCTACTTAGAAGAGTGAGCTTGTGATGCTCATATCTCAGTGCATTGTTATCCATTTTTTATGAGCTACAGCTTGTTGGAACAAACTTAACGTCTAATACAAGGTATCAAAGTTTGAAGAAGTTTCATTCAGCCAATTGGGAGAAAATTGTCTCGAAGTAGTCACAGGTCATTCTCTGCAGAGTTCCTAAAAAGTTGGGGGTAAGCTTCTACTTGCTAAAGTTATTGCTCGGAGTATAGTATATCATTTTAAGTGATTCCACTTTGAATCATTAGCTCTCTAAGCTAATTAAATACTCTCAGAAGGAATGTTTCTAATTGCTACTATACTGTGAGTACTAAGAAAAACTTCCAGTAGGTATCAAGACCAAAATAGCAAGTTTTTGGTCATAAGCTAGTTGTAAACTTATCTGTTTTGATCTAATTGATTGAAGCATCATTTCCAAAGTACATAGGCACTTATTTAGTGTCATTGGAAAGCTAATGAGGCCTACAACATAACTCTGAAGTGAAAGAGGGTAGGTACTAAGCAGGGATCAACACTACCAACTCATTTCTTGAGGTGTCCATCCATCTTTCCCAATAGTGGTATCAGAGAAAATTGAGGTAAAGTGGGAGATGGTTTCCCTTATTTTATTGATAAATTGGACATGAAAAACTACCAAGCATGGTACTTGAGGATGAAAACATACTTAGAGGTTGGGATACATTATCTTCGTACTTTTCTTCTAATACAAGAGCAAGAAAGAATCAATTGTGGATTGAGTTTACCACTCAAAGGAAGCAGCCCAAGCAAAGTGTGTTAGAGTATGTGACCAAAGTCAAAGATGTAGCTGAACAATCGGCAAGCATAGGAGAGGAGATTGAAGAGAAACAAATAGTGAGACAAGTAATCAATGGCATCAAGGCAGATGACAAATGGGAAAGCTTCACAACTCCCATGGACTTGTACATGGACATGCAGATTCCAAATCTTACCACACTCATGGGGAAACTCTTTACTCATGAAGCCAAGCTCAACAAAAATGGAGAACCATCAAGAGGTAGTAACTCTTCTGCCCTATACATAGATAAAGGCAAGAGTAAAGATAAAGGGAAAAGAAAAAAGAGTGAAGATGAAGGTACTTCTCAAGCTAACTATGTAGGGAGAGGTAGGAACTCAAGAGGTAGGGGTAGAGGAGGTAAGCAAGGTAGGGGGAACTTTCAACTCTTCCCCATGCAACATATGTGGATTGTCTAATCACACTATAGATGAGCGCTATAGGAACTACAAGAATCAGAGAGGACGAGGATATCAAAGAGGTGGCTACTCATAATCAAGAGGAAGATTCAATCATACTCAAAGCTACAACAACAACTACAACAATAACTATCAAGGAGGCTACAAATCAAGGAAAGACTACAACAATTACATAGAGGATCAAGAGGATTCCCTTCTGATTATGAACATGACTTCAAAGCAAGGTATGAATGTTGAACTTCTCTTCTATATTGACTCAAGTTGCTCAAACCATGTGGCAGGAAATGTAGCTCTACTCTCTGACTTTGAGGAACCCAAGGGAAAGCACCAAGTATAAATAGGTGATGACACCAAGCATTCAGTGGTCAAGGTAGGAAATGTTAAAACTTTTGATGAGAATAGAAATCTATTGAGCAGGGTTCAATATGTATATACAATCACCAAGAATTTGATGAGTGTTGGACAGATTGTGGAAAAGGGTTTGAAGGTTAGGTTCAACAAATATGGAGCATTTGTGGAGGATCCCCAACATGGATTCAAGAGAATTTCCAAGCGAGAAAAGACAGGTAGATTATTTACATTTGAACCTGAAGATACAAGGAATATTGCACTTTATAATTACAAGGATCAAACATTATCAGAGCTTGAGATTTGGCATAAAAAATTAGGGCATATTGGTGAGAAAACTTTAAAGCAACAATGTAGAGATCAATGTGTGCTTGGGATACCTAATGTATCCAAGAAACACATGATCTATAAATGTGGTGCATGTCAGTTCGGTAAATCACACAAGTTACCCCTCTCAAAGAAAGGCTACATGCATGAGGATTACTTGGAACTTGTTCACATAGATGTATGGGGACCAAGTAAGGACCCTTCAATTTCTGGCTCAAGGTATTATGTGTCTTTCATTGATGATTTTAGTAGGTGGACTATCTTGTACTTTATGAAGCACAAAGATGAAGTGTTCAGTTGCGTTAAGAAGTATCTTGCACTTGTGGAAAACCAAAAGATTTTAGTAGATGCATGAGGATTACTTGGAACTTGTTCACATAGATGTATGGGGACCAAGTAAGGACCCTTCAATTTCTGGCTCAAGGTATTATGTGTCTTTCATTGATGATTTTAGTAGGTGGACTATCTTGTACTTTATGAAGCACAAAGATGAAGTGTTCAGTTGCGTTAAGAAGTATCTTGCACTCAGATGGAGGAGATGAGTAATTCTCCAATGAATTTGATGCATTCTTGCAGGATAGAGGAATTAAAAGGGAAATTACAACAAGGTATACCCCTGAACAAAATGGGGTGGCAAAGAGGAGAAATATGTTGATTGTTGAAACAAGTAGGTCAATGCTAAATGGAAAAAGGTTACCTAATTACTTGTGGGCAGAGAGTGTATCTACTGCCACTTATCTTAAAACAGGTTTCCATCCAATCACTTGATGGGATGACCCCATATGAAGCATGGCATGGTAGGAGGCCATCACTTGATCATTGTAGGATCTTTGGATGTGTTGCTTATGTGCATATCCCATGTCAAATCAGAGGTAATCTAGACCCTAAGGCAGAGAAGTGCATCTTCATAGGGTAAGATTTAAATAAGAAAGGGCACAAGTTTTATAATCCATCTAACAAAGGTTTTGTGGCCAGTAGAGATGTTGTGTTTGATGAGAATGACTCTTGGTTTGAAAGTGAATGCGGGAAAGTTAAGTTGCCATATGACTTGGAAGAGGACTTTCCAAACCTCACCAAGCAGTAGCCAAACCAGGTTGAAGATATCACATCAGATGATGAGGAAATCATCAACCTAGAAGAATTCAAGGCATGGAAATCAAAAGGCAAGGTCAAGATGAAGAGGTTGGAAGACATACCAGAATCATCCAACCAAGCAATTAGAAGATCACAAAGGGAGAACAAGAAGCCAATCAGATATGGGTATGACACTTCTTTAGTTACCAAGCATTCCATTTACCTTGCTAAAGCTTTTTCACTTGAAGAGCCATCATCAAATGAAGAAGCAAAGACCAAGGCAGAATGGAAGGAAGCTATGGATGAAGAAATAGAAGCACCCAAGGAGAATGATACTTGGGAGCTAGTGCCAAAGAAGGATTCCATGAAGGTAATTAGCTCTAGATGGATTTACGAAGTCAAGAGAGACTTAGATGGATCCATAAACATGATAAAGCTAGACGTTTGGCTAAGGGTTTTGCACAGACCCAAGGAGTTGATCATGAAGATAATTTCTCACCTATGGCCAAAATGCCAACCATCAGGGTATTGGTAAGTGTGGCTGCATCAAGGAATTGGAATATGTACCAATTGGATGTGAAAAATGCTTTCCTTAATGGTTGGATTTCAGAGGAGGTTTACATGGCTCAACCTCATAGCTATGAGGACCCAAGCAAGGTAAATTATGTGTGTAAACTAAACAAAGCTCTTTATGGATTGAAGCAGGCACCTAGGGCATGAAATCATAGGTTGACTACATACCAAGATCAAGGATTTATCATGAGAAAAGCAGATAGTTCTCTATTTGTCAAGAGAAGTAATTCAAAGATCATATATCTATGTGTGTAAGTTGATGATATCATACTTATAGGTAGTGATGCCAATGGCATCAAACAGATCAAGAATCAAATGATGCAGGAGTTCAAAATCATTGATCTAGGATAACTAAAGTATTTTCTTGGACTTGAATTGTTCTACACAAATTCTGGAATTTACATTACTCAAAGAAATATGTGCAGGACATGTTGAAGAAGTTCTACTTGGAGAATGCCAAGATAGCAAGCATTCCTATGGAGGTAAACCAAAAAGTAAGTGCTCATGAAGGTGATTTTCTTGAAGACATTGCAGGATATCAAAGCATAGTAGGAAGCCTAAACTATTCTACATTGACAAGGATTGATATTGCTTATGGAGTAAGTGTCTTAAGTCAATTCATGCACAAACCTAGAGCACCTCACTTGGAATGTGCCAAAAGGATTTTGAAGTATCTCAAGGGTACTCAAAATCAAGGTTTATACTTTCCATATACTTTAGATTTGGATATCAAGCTATATTTAGATGTAGATTGGGCAGGTTGTAAGGACGAGAGGAGGAGTACCTCAAGTTATCTCTCTTTTGCAGGTGATAAGCCCATTTCATGGTCTTCCAAGAAGCAACCTACTATTGCTTTATCCTCAACAGAGGCGGAATACAGAGGACTATCCAATGCTATACAAGAAGCTATATGGATCATATTGCTATATTCAGATTTGGGACCACATTCTAACTCACCAATGATCTTGGGTGACAATACTAGTTCTTTATATCTTGTAGCAAATCCTATCTATCATGAAAGAACCAAGCATATAGAGGTTCACTATCACTACATGAGAGAGAAGCTATTGAGCAAGGAAATTCAACTTGCATATGTATCCACTAATAGGCAATGTGGAGACTTATTGACCAAAGCACTTGATGGTACTAAACTTTGCAGGTTCAAAGCTATGATTGGATTGCACGACATTCAAGAAGATTGATTAAGAAGACCAAGCCAAGATGTTTGGCTTGAGGCGGAGCTGTTGGAGCAAATGCCAAGCCTTCACACTTGGCTAGGCATTGGAGGTGCTAATTGCAAAAAATGGAAGGATCATATGAACCATTGCTTATGAGCTTTTACCATTAACCATTGTAAAAAGTCTTTTTGACTTGAGAGAATATTGTAAGTCCACATATCTCGTGGAGTTTGGAGATCCAAAAGCTACAAATCTTACTTGTTAAAGTCACTCCTAGATTAGAGGAGTAATTTTAGGTAGAGTATCCATTTGAAGTTCAAAATTCAAACTTGAAAAACTGATTATAAAAGAAGGTTGTAAACTCATGGCCAAGGGAGCCCCATTACTGAGCTTATTGTTGATCATTTTTATATGTTGAGTGGCTTAAATCATAGCCTACTTTTAGCACCATCATTGGACATCATATTCATGCCAATAATCATGTACAACATTGTTCTATAATACATTATATCATTGATCATCTCTATTCATCTCTCTGGTATGTCTACTCAAAACAGTGAGCTTGTGATGCTCATATCTCAGTGCATTGTTATTTTCATTCAGCCAATTGGGAGAAAATCGTCTCAAAGTGAAGTTATTGCTCAGAGTATAGTCTATCATTTTAAGTGATTCCAGTTGGAATCATTAGCTCTCTAAGCTAATTAGATATTTTCAGAAGGAATGCTTCTAATTGCTACTGTACTGTGAGTACTGAGCAAAACTTCCAGTAGGTATCAAATCCAAAATAGTAAGTTTTTGGTCATAAGCTAGTTGCAAACGTATCTATTTTGATCTAATTGATTGAAGCACCATTTACAAAGTACATAGGCACTTATTTAGTGTCATTGGAAAGCTAAAGGGGCTTACAACATAACTCAAAAGTGAAAGAGGGCAGGTACTAAGCAGGGATTAGCAATACCAACTCATTTCTTGGGGTGTCCATCCATCTTTCCCAACAAAAAATCATAGTCTTTGTGCTTAACCGATAAATCTTTCCTAGCCTCACTACTTCTTGGCTTCTTGGATGCCTAGTAAAAAGATTTTTTTCCTAGTTATAGCTTTATCAATAAGATTCTTGTGGGTAGAAACTACTAACTCCACTTGTGTTCCCAAATTTCCCTAGGATAGTTGTTGTCTTCCTAGAAAAGGAGGATTGGGTATATTGTGTCCTATGAAAATTGAAAGAATCTTGTAGCTTATAAAGTTAATTATTTTAATTAGGCTTTTCTAGTGATTTTAATGATGCTTGGGATTTTCTTATGAAGAGGAATGTTTAGATATTTAATTGAAGAACTACAAATTTTGGAAAATCCTGAACTATGGAATGTCGTTACTTCTCTCTCACTTTTGCCCCTATTGGAAGTACTTTGTAGAATGTGGTGTACTTGTATGGACATCAAAAACACCTATAAACCAAAGTCTAGTTTGTCAAAATGATAAGGAATTATTCCTACTTTTCTCGCATACACACATCTAAGAATCTATGGAGGAATAAATGAAGTATATGAGAACATCATGAATTGAATCAAAATAGAAATAACTTACATACAATGTTCCATGAGTATGGTGATTCCATGAGGAGAGTGTGAGCACTCTTGCCAAGAGCCTGAGTGAATGAGATTGGGAGTGAAGAGAGACCCTCCTTATATGGAGTAGAGTGCAAAGTACATCTTATGTGGGATAAATGGAGCTTGCATGAGAGCGCATGATAGCTTATGAGGAGGCCCTTGCATGTGGGATAAGGTGGATGCATGTGAATGCAAAAGGGTAAAGAAAAGATATCTCAAGAACCCCCCCTCCATGTGGTGACCCTTTTGTTTGAAATGTGGGGAACTAATGACATATGGGATCACTTACTCCATTGTTTTTTAAGATCTACGAACAAATGGGATGCTTAGATGTAATCTTGGACATATGGTGAGTCCGTTGATTTTTATGGACATATGGCATCCGTATGACATTGGTTCCATGGACATATGGGATCCATGGTGGTGAGACATATGGTGTCACTAGGATCTAGGGACATATGGGATCCCTAGACATATACTTGAAAATTTAGGATCTAAGTGATTTTGAGGGGATGTAGGGACATATGATATTTTCTAGACATGTAGAGGGTTCACATCAATGGATAGGTAGTGCCTATATTTCCCTGTTTGCACTTTGGTGATGTATCATTCTTTGTATCCATTGATGGGTTCTTTCTTATTGATGAATCCCTTATTTGTCCTTTTTGTTGGTTGTTGATAGGTCTCTAAACCCAAGGAAAAATGCCCATATGCAATTGGATTTGCTCCGATTTTTGTTTCCCAATAGATCCTTTTCGCCTCGGAAGCACTGAATGTGCGTAGTTACCACCACTTAATGATCCCCAGTAGGATCGCCAAATGATGAGTCCTAATGCCCAAGCGAAATATGATTATACATGCTTCATTTTTCCGCCCAAATCACTCGATTCCGCCCACTTGGCCTACTCTAAGTCACCAAACAATGCTCGAATGTATCCGTGGAAGAGAGGAATTAAAATACCCTAATGCATATCCAATCGTAGATCCCAAACCGTATCTCTCTTTCTTCCCCTCTCTCCCCTTCATGCACCCACGCATACATGCACACTCTTTACCCTTCTACTCCCTCAAGCATATATACCCCCATCCACTCTCACGAGTCAAACACATACACACATATCGAATGTCATCTCACAGCTATGATTTCGAACACGCTCATATGATTTATGTCATCAAGTGGATGATTCAGACACAAAGATAGGATCATCACTCAGGATTTCCATGGAGCATATGAACCATCCGTCTTATCCTCTTTATCCCTTGACACGAGACTTGAAGTTGTAGGATTTCTGTTAATTTCCATGATATACTCCAGCATCGTCCACACTAGTTCATCATTCACATATTAAGTCAGGTAACTCACATCAACGAGCCCTAGGTAGATCCTATGTAACACTCATGACTCTAGATGTATTTGATGTACTCGTGAATATATGCGGTAATGGTGAACCCGCAAACTTGAAATGCCAATCCGATCCCGTAAGATAGAGGTCACCCCATTGATCTGACCCAAGACTTACGGCTTTCAGGTCTGAGACACATCACACTATTGCATAAAAAATTGTGTTTTAAGAGGGTTTTCACAACAGTTGAACTATATGCAAATCTTCGTGTTTCCTCATGTCAGCAAGGTCCAAAATCTTTCGTTAGGTAGAAGCGAGAGGGTTAGACACTAGATGTCGACCATGGAGTATGTACTTATCAAAAGAGAAATTCGAAGTGGTTAATGTTGAAGGGGAGAGGGCGCATAATCATTCAGAATCTCAATACCACAAACCATTCACAATGTTCAGCTAAAAAAATACTATGCCGTGTGTTGCCATATTTCACTGATGCTTTCACACGCAATAGGTAATTACTTTAGCATGCAACAACCCAATCTATCATCAAAGTGCAAAACTCATGATTTCAAGGAGAAATGCGAAACATGCAATGTACGTAGATATTTTTGGAACATCAGAACTTTGATACTACTCCTATAAATCCACCAGTATCTCTGCATGGTGGAATAATGTCGACACAATACAATGGCCTTACTACTTCTCCATGTTCTATACTTTAAGTTTGAATCATTACAGCAAAACATTAACCCGAATTTCGAGCTATTGCAGCAAAACCTTAATTACAGCAGAACGTTATTCTAGCAAAAACGCTAATCAGAAGTGTGTAGAGAGAGAAAAAAACTCACTATACTGGAAGCAGGCATAACACTGATAGTACCCGAGTGTTCGCACAATTCGTGAACTTCCTGTCGAAAAGAAACCATGTCAATTGCTCTCCATCCTCAGTAAAGTACACGGTGCCACCAATCCCTTTCCCCAGATTCAATTCGTGTCTGATCTTCAAGCACTGAGCATGATCTGTTGCTCCATCAAGACTCTATCATCAAGTTCTCCAGGGATCATAGAGCTAACTGAACCGATTCCATTTTTGAAATAGCGATCAGCATCAATCTGCCTTCTTTTGAGCATCAGAGATACTGGATTACTTTGTGCTCGTGGGTAGCTAGTACTATCGGGTGTTGCCCAGAGCAGCATATAATCCTCAGATTAGTTCTGACAACAGTTGGAGCAGAACGTTTTCCTCAGTCGACCATGTTTATATGGGTTCCGGTTGTTGACAGTGAAGGACAACGCATATGGCGCTAGTATCTCCAGTAGCTCATGAGTTTATCAGCTCGGAAGGATGCATCCTTTTCAGGGAATGATCTCCTACTACTCTGTTCTAATGATGATGGCAAAACCACAGGCTACGAACTCTCTTTTCTTCTTCAATATCTGTTCTCCAGTCCCTGCATACCCGATCCTTCTCTGGAGCAAGGTAACCAAAAGTCCCTGCTGCAATATAAGTACATCCGCTAAGCCAACTTCAAATGATGAAGTCGATAGGTATTATGAACGCTGGTTGCTTTTTCCCGAACAAATGACCATTTCGCCCCTTTTCTGCATTCAGCTCCGCTTCCTATCCTTCAGCATTGCCCAAAGAGAATCTCCTCCTTTTTCACCGCCCACGTCTGCTTCTCTTTGCCGCTTCTCAGCTCCAGCCTCCCCCCAAGAACTGCCACGTCCCTCACTACTGCCCACGTGTCACCTTGCAAGATGTTCCTGTGCCTTCTTCTCCTTTGCTGTGGTTCATTGTTGAAGTATCTATAATCTTGCGAGTCTGCTCCCCTCTTCGTGCTACTGCCATAGCTTAAGCAGAGCAACACCTCGACCTTGACCCATACCCTCCTCAACTGCCGCTCTCCTCTTTTCTGCTGTAGGGATGTGTATCCAGCACACAAGTCGCACTAAGGAATCTCCTTCTTCCCCCTTCTGATGACCAAAAATGACGATCGACGGGACTCCACCTGAGCTCTCTAACACTCTTTATCACTCCAGCACTCCCAAGCAGTCACCACAAATGGACAAACGACTCCCCTTGACATCTGCACAGAACACCCCCCCAAAAAAAACAATGCCTCCCGTGACATTTTGAGCGGCTACCCCTCTCCTCGGAGTAATGCCACCCACAGCAGAAGCCGTCAAAAATCCAAAAAACGGAAGGAGAGTCCTGACATAAAAAACCTCTTCCCCTTTTCTGTTTCTTCAGTCAGAACAACGGGGAAGAAAAAAACAAAACCCCCCCTTTTGTTGGGTTGCCCCTTGCAGATAAGGGTAGAAACATCATCAGGCTGAGGTATTTGATCTCCGAAATCAAAGATGAATCCAAGGGTTTGAACCCAAATGCATTGGTCCAAGTTTCATATAGTTCTTGAATCGCATGCAATATGAAATTCACCACCCTTAAAGATGAAAACAGTTTTTTCAATTGCACCAACAAGACGTCTGCACATGCCTGGTCTACGATACTTATGTCTAGTGCCTATGAGCGGCATCTCAGCTATCCGTGCACCATGAACCCTTATAGAGGCAGCTGAAATTATCTCATTATCCTGCTCCAAAACTACTGTATAAAACCCAGCATAATTCAACCGACTGAATTCTGATCGCCGATTGTATGCTGCATGAGTGATCATATCAATATTTCTCCGTGGATCACACATCGGGTTGAAACACTCTTTCAAGACAAGAAGAGCAACCGCAAGCTTGCTGTTAACATCAAGGGTGGATTGAAGATCCTCAACCTCTAGCTCCTCAGTACATTGCAGCAAAGTCCAATAGAAGCCTCCGCCAAATGGATGCGAGATTCCAATAAGACTTCTTAGGCTAGAGTAGATCTTCCTGCAAGAATCCCCACATGTATGATACATGTTTATAAGTGAGCCCCCCACAACAACATCCTCTCTACCATCTACAACAAGCACATGTGTATGCAACTGCTTGCTCTTAGCTGAATCCAAAACAGAAGCTGCTGCATGTCATGTCTATCAATGCATTTCTAACAGTAGTACCAAGTTCCCAATCCAGTCTGATCATGATGTCGTCATGTAATTGCAAATACCTCCCTTCAAACATTTGATCACTCTTCAAGTACCTGAAATCAAACGTATTTTCCTGCCAAATAGACCCACATTAGTGCATAAAAATCAACCAATTTTCTGAGCTAACATACTCCCCTCTTCTTATTTGCGAAGTCGTCCTCGACGAGCCACTCTCGCTGCAATCTAATCAAAACAGCCATGAAAATATCAGTGTACAACAAGCTTATATACCTTTCCATCGAGCCATTATTCCAAGTGGGCCTGCACTCATTGAAGCTATTAGTGCTAAAAATTTACTCATGAATACATACAAATCAATCACTTCCAAATGATCCAAGAACATGCACATATATACAACTCCAATTCCACATACATTAAATTGTTCATGCATTCCATTATGAAATTAGTCTCAACCAAAATAACACATTCATACCTTTCCATGTCTTACATATGCAAATGTCGTTGCGAAAAACAGAAAAGAAAATACCGAAATGGACAACAACAACGGAAATGAATCAAACGGACATGCAAAAATACCCAAAATGCATACCCCATTATTGTGCTTACTATTCGCTATGTACAATTATTCCATGACTAGACACTCCTAAAGAATCCCCATTGTTGTCCTACAAAAGCCATCTAGACTCGAGTACAAGTCAAGACCTACATAAAAACCCCGGAGTGTCCGGCACTGTAGAAAACCCTCCGATAGAGCACACAAGTTATAAAGCAAGACCGTTGCATTACCTCGCTAAAGACTCATCCATAAGTACATATAGAGTCTCTGTGCCTTCAAGAATGTTGATTCAAGGTGAGATGATCTGTTGCAAGCCATCACATACCAATCACACAAGAAAATAAAGTTCCCTTCCAGGCGATCATCGCCCTCTCCTCTCTCTCTCTCCCCCTCAGGATTGGGGAATAATTTCATAGGTAAATTTTATTTTAATCCCACGTTGGCCTACATTGTCACTGGATGCGATTCGTGGACCTGACCACCCGATCAGGTTGATTCCACCCATCTACCAATGCAATGCAGCACACAACACACAAACACACAATGATAACACATAACATATATCAGCTAGCCCATAACGAAGCTGGATACGGCTCGTGGTCGTGACTACCCAGCCACGATGGCTCCACCTACCTACCAACCCGTTATGGCATGTAGCTAAGACACAAACATATACCTCCCAAGCCTATGGCGAAACTAGCTGTGGCTCGTGTCCTAACCACCCGGCTAGGATAAATCCACCCACCTACTAGCCCACCATAGCGCATTGGTACGATCACAACAACACAATATTTTTTCTTTTTTCTTTTTTTCTTTTTTTTTCTTCGTTTTTACACAGTTAACTAGTTCATCCAAGTCCTGAGAATTAGGGAGAGGAAGAAAGGGACTTTCCCACTTTTCCCACACATGCATGCAAACATATACACACTAGCCTTTAACAGATCAACCACCTCTTCACTCCATTCTCTCAATTACAGACACTACATATGTATTCATCGAGTTGACTTTTCACTAGGTAACTACATCGAGCTATGCCTTAGTCCCTCCTGTACCTATCCTTAGACGATCTAGAATGTGGGTCTCTGGGATGTCTCATGTAGCCTCACATCGTACTCGTATCCCGACAACTTCCCTAGGGCGAGTCAGGTTCAAATTCAAGAGCTCCGTCATCACTTCCTAACGTTAGCACATCTGCCCAAGCCCACGTGATATCGTTCTCTTCGTTAGGCATTTCCCTAGAAGGATCGAAATAGTAATATCAATCTCCCGCCCATCCTACATGTCGAGTTAGGTATTCCTCAAAACACTCAATGTAAAATGCAACACCCAAACCCTGGTTTATAAAGCATACCAGCCAATGCACTTCCTCAACATCGTATTCCGTCTCAAAGTCGTCGACATCTATGTCCATGCGGGCGAATGTTTGGTCCGAGAAATATATCCTTAGCTCGTACAAGTAGAGTTGCGTTATTTGATCTGCCATTTTGTTACTTAGCTCCTAACAGTCTCTACATAACACAAAAAATATTAGAAGTCCAAAATTCTTGAGCTAGCAAGGAAGAATATTTATGACACACAAATCATAGCTTACATATGCGCATATATATATATAACTATACATGTATGTACAAGGAGTCTACTACGTCCTTCCGTTGGATCTCATCTGGCTTCTCTCGTCTTAATATCACTTGAAATATGGTTTAACTCGAAGCACGTTAACCTTCACGGGAGCATATTCTTCTCCTAAATCTTGAATTTGCATGGAACCATTGGAATTGAGTTCCACCACCTTAAACGGTCCTGCCCATCTTGTCTGTAGCTTCCCCGGGAATTTATAATATTTACTATCATAAACTAGCACCAAATCCCCTTCTTGAATCACATAGGTCTTGAGATTCTTATCATGCCTCTCCTTACGTCTCTTCTGAATAGCTTCCAGACTTTGCTGTGCAATAAGTCTCTTTTCTTCTAGCTTGACCAGTTGTATGTACCTTTCCTTCAATGACTCTTCTTCACCCAACCTGGCTTCGATGGCCACTCTTAATGTTGGAACTTCTTTTTCGATGGGAAAGATGGCTTCCTCGCCGTATACTAGGGAGAACGGAGTGCTCTTGGTCGTCACTCGGTAGGATGTTCGATACGCCCACAAAGCTTCCAAAAGTCTCTCATCCCAGTCTCTCCTATGCACAGCTACTGTCTTTGTTAGAATCTGTTCAAGAATTTTGTTGGTGACCTCCACTTGTCCATTTGCCCTCGGATAATATGGAGTGCTTTTTCTATGTTTGATCTTATATAATTCCATTAATTCTTCGATCAATTCGTTGACAAAATGTGTTCCTCTATCACTCACTATTTCCAACGGGCATCCGAATCGAGTGATAATTTGTTCATACAAAAATTTAGCTACATCAACAGCTCGGTCAATCTTCAGAGCTTTGGCTTCCACCCACTTGGTAACATAGTCAATACAGACCAAGATATACCTATTGGATCTTCGTCGTGAGGGAGGATGAATAGGCCCCACAAAATCAATTCCCCACTTCTCAAAGGGCTTAAGAGCGAGCACCGGCATGAGAGGAGCAGCATGTGCTAATGTGGGTTTGCCCATTCGTTGGCATTTGTCGCATTTCTTACAGTATGTATGCGAGTCTTTGAACAGCGTTGGCCACCAATACCCAGCCAATAAAATCTTTCTTGCCGTCAATTCACCAGCAAAATGCCCACCGCAAGGTTTGTCATGCAAAGCCCTCAACACTAGGTTTGCTTCTTCTTCCTCGAGACATCTCCAATAAAGGCTTTCATGTACAAAATATCGATAGAGATGCCCACCAATGATGCTATGGTGCTTCGCCAATGCTAACAGTTTTTGCTTCTCTCTCTTGCTTGCTCTTGGCGGATATTTAGTAGTGCACAAGAAATTCACCAAGTCGGCATACCAAGGTACTTTCGCATCAACCTGGAATAGATGTCCATCAGGAGCATTGTCGGGCACACCAGAGATTGGCTCCTCATTAACAATTCAAGATAAATGGTCGGCCAATATATGCGCTTTGCCTGGCCTGGTTACTACTGTGAACTGAAATTCTTGGAGAAGTAGCATCCACCTCATCAATCGCCCTGATAACTCTGGTTTATTAATGATATACTTAAGGGCTTCATGATCCACATAAAACGTGAAATGCTTTCCCATCAAGTAATGCCGATACTTGTTCACCGCAAAGATCATCGAGAGGCATTCCTTCTCTGTGGTCGTGTAGTTCCTCTCAGTGCTATTCAAGTTGCGACTTGCGTAATAAATAGGGTGGTCCAACTTCTTTTCATCGGCTTGGCATAGTACTGCTCCAACCGCAGTATGAGAAGCGTCGGTATGCACATGAAATTCTCTCGTCCAGTCGGGTGCTACCAAAATCGGTGCATTTATCAATCTCTCTTTGATCGAGTCGAATGCAACTTGACACTCTCCAGTCCATTGGTATTGTTGGTCTTTCCTCAAAAGATTCGTCAGTGGTGCCGCTATGGATGCAAAATTTAATATAAATCGTCGATAATAATTCGCATGGCCCAAGAATCCTCTGAGTTGCCGCAAGTTTTGTGGAGGTGGAAGTTGTCCAATTTTTTCTACTTTATCCTCGTCAACCGCGATTCCGTTTTCGGAAATAACATGTCCCAGAAGCAATCCTCTTCGTACTCCAAATGTACACTTTTCAGGATTTAATGCGATGCCTTTTTCAATGCTTCTTCTTAAAATAGCTTCGATCCTCTCCATCATGTTTTCATCGTTGCCTCTGATCGCAAAGTCATCGAGGAATATCTCCATCCAATCCTGCAAATAGTCTTGATATGCAGCTATCATTGCTCTCTGGAATGTGGCCGGTGCATTGCATAATCCAAATGGCATCACACGATATGCGTATGTGCCCCATTCCGTGGTGAAAGTAGTTTTTGATTGATCCTCTTCATGGATTTGGATCTGGTTGTACCCACTGAAACCATCCAAAAATGAGTACAATTTATGGCCAGCCACTCTGTCCAAGATTTGATCAGTAAAGGGCAAGGGGAAATGATCCTTCTTCGTGCGCTCGTTCAACTTCTGATAATCTATGCAAATACGGATTTTCTTATTTTTCTTCGGAACAACTACAATTGGTGATACCCATTCGCTGGATGCGATGGGATATATGAATCCTGCTTCCAATAATTTAGTCAATTCCAACTTGATCAATTCCGAGTAGACTGGATTTGTCCGCCTAAGTCGTTGACATATTGGTCGTGTGCCTTCTTCCAAGTCTATATAATGTTGGCAGATTCGGGGATCAATTCCTCTCAAATCACTGTATGACCATGCAAAGGCCTTGCTGAAATTTTTGAGTGTCAACTTAATACAATCTCGTACTCCATCTGGTAGCTCTGACCCACGCTCAAGAACTTTTCTGGAAAAACTTCCCATTTTTCCAACTGAGCTTCTCGCGAACATTCCTTATTCCTTGATGACGTTGTGATTGGAATGTGTTCCCCGATCACGCGTGCATGGTTGGCCAGTAAATCAGTGTTTTGTTCTTTTTCAACCGCACCCAATTTCTTTAGTTCAACTTTTGCAATGGCTTCCCGCACTTTACTTTTACTTTCCGCTTCTCTGTCTGATTGTCGACTTCTCCTTAGAAGCTCTTCTTCTAGCATTCTAACCCTTTCTCTCAACTGTTGCACTTCCATTGTCGGAGCTAACTCCAGTTTCAGCTCTTCTTTTGAAGTTCCCTTCTCCAGGGATTGAGTAGCTTTATTTTTACTTGCGTCTATACTCAACATGTAGCACTCAAATTCTCTTGTATGCGTCAACCATCCTAGCAACTCCTGATCGGAATCGTCGTTATAGAGCAATGGATTTTGATACTCTCCCATCTTCGTGTCTTGATTCTTAAAGAGCTGCAAGTTGAACCCGTCTTGAAGCAGATTCTTGTAGGTGTCCGTGTTCAAAGAAAACCTAGCTCGTGCAATCTCGTGCCTTGCTTTCTCCTTCTCTTTCTTTTCCATCTCATCGACTATTATTGTTTTCTTCTTGTTTCTCGAGGGTGGGGATACTTGCAACTGAATCCGATCAGACTTTGGCCCTATTGAAATAAAACCTGTGCGCCAGTCATGCACACATTCGGCTTGCACCAGCCATGGCCGTCCAAGTAAGATCGAGAAGGTAGCCTCTGAGGTCCTTGGTCTTACTATCAGATAATCAACTTTAAACTCTAAACCGCCCACAACTGTGCTTACATTCTTCAAAAGACCCGCATGCTTCACTTGTGTTTGATCTTCCATTCTCAAGGACATCGGCGTTTCTTCCATGTGGTTGAGGCCCAAAGCTTTCATCATGAACTCAGTCATAAGGTTGACCGCGGCTCCACTATCTAACTGAGCACCGGGAACTGCATATCCTTTAATCTCGACCGTCACAGCTGGAGCATTCGAATCAATTTGCGTCGTAATACTTTGAATGATTCCTTGGACATCTTTATCTTGTCTCTTTTTATCTCGGGCTTTCCTCGACTTCTTAATATATTCGTTGTAGAATTGTTTCCTATAGGCAGGTGAACATTTCAGCAATGTGCCAATGTCCAGCGTGACTTCCGTATCAGCAAGCAACTTTACAATATCTACTTCTTCCGAACTTTGTCTTTCCTTTCTACACTTCGGAGCCCTTAATCTTTCGGGGAATGGTGCTATGCCTGGCACAAACTCCCTGGTCACTAGTGGAAGAATCTCAATCTCTTCCCCATCCTCAAACTCTTGTTGCTCCGCAAATCCTCCAACTTGGTTTTCTACCTCTTCGTGCTCAACGATCTTCTCTTGACTCCCTTCTTCACCTTCGCCTCCTGGATTCTTCTTCGAATACTCTTGAGTCCTTGTGACTACTACCACAGTTGGATCTTTGTGTGGTTTCTTGGCCTCGTAAGCATCCACAAAGTGCATTGACGAGCTAGAGCCTTCTTGAGGGTTCGGTGTCTTGAGCACTACTCCGATTGTAGGGATATGCTCTTGAGCTCTCGTTGTGGAATGCATCTGAGTATCAACATAATTCGAGGACCCTACTGGTCCTTTTTCCTTGCCGGCGGCAGCTCTTCGTTTTGGACAATCTTCATCAAAGTGGCCCTCTCCACTACAGTACCTACATAGTGGGGTATAATCAATTGGTTTCTTTTCGTTTGGACATCTAGATTGAGTATGGCCAAAGCCATGACATCTCCAGCACTGGATTGGACCATCTCTTCTTTGATCACGCGCGGTTCCTCTTGGATAGTATCCTCCTTGACCCTGAGCACCATATCCATAAGTAGGTCTGTTTTCCCAACGAGATGTAGGTGGGACACTTTGAGCGGGCAATCCCGTATAAGGTCTCTCTCTTGTATCTCCCGATTTCATGGTCCTCTCTTCATAGGCTCTCTTGTTGTAACATCGGTCCTCTGTGTGATTTGTTCTTCCACAAAAAGTACAACGCATCATAGGTGGTGATCTATCTGTGAATACTCTCGAGACTGTAGGGCATTCTGAAGCCAAATGGCCGTAACCATGACACTTTCCACACCATGTATTTGATCGAAACACTTGATTGGGGTTTGTAGTTACCTCTGGTTTTACTGTGTATGTTTCCTGGGTCATTGTGGCAGCTTTTATAGCTTGGGTGACCAACTCCAATATTCGTTCTTCAGTTAACGCAGGCTTAACCTCGCCTGGCGTGCTAGTGGCAGCTACAAAAGCTGGAGTCGTCAATGCGGGACTTCCTTGGCCCGGATCTTTCATTGGTATGTTACCTGGGCCTCCCATAGGCTCGTATAAGAGCTCCATCTTCCTTTGTTGGCATAATTGTACTTCCTCCCAAAGTCTCGCTTGTTCCTTAGCATCCATTAAAGTTGCAGGTCTTGTCAGGCTGATATGCTGCTGTGCCGTAGGATCTCTCAATCCCGAAATGAATCTTCGTTTCAATGTCTCATCGTTCGGGGCATTCGTGCCCATCTTTCTTACCAACGTTTCCATTCTCTGAATGTAGTTATCGATGCTCTCATTGACTCCCTGTCGCAAATAATCCATTTGTTGGGCCAATCTGTCTGGGAAGCCTTGTCGTCGAAACTCTGCCAAGAAGGCTTCCTTGAGCATTTGATAAGTTCCACGCTCTTGTGGTGTCAGATTCCCATACCAATTGGCTGTCTCATCACAGATAATAGCCGGAAAAATTCTCAACCTTTGATCCTGGTCAACTACATCATTGGCCTCACAGGTAACCTCAAACAACTGGATAAAACGATCCGGATCTTCGTCCCAAGTACTTGAAAACTTGGTGAAGTCCCCCAAGTGAACTGAAATCCGCTGAGCCATTTCGAACAGAGGTGTGATGTCGATATCACTTCGATCCCAGAAATTTAATGCACGCGGCCTCAGGATCCCTCCTTCAAACTTTCGCACTTGATTCGCGACCCTCCTACGGGAGTACACGTTTTTGACTGATTCCTTCGAGCCAATCGAGGTCCACTCACCTGGCGGTTCCCACCTTCTCCTTTCTCTTTCAAGGGCTCTTCTCTGAGCGCGTTCCTCTCTTTGAGTTTGTGTTGCTTCTGACGATGAGCTCCCCTCGCTCATGTACTAGATCTTGGGGTCCGCAAGCTCGGCCAACCTGTGGCGCTAGGCAAACCTATGGCACTCTCTTATAGAGACGTACCAAGCAAATTCCCTGCAGACGCACCAAAATGATAGGTCTCTAAACCCAAGGAAAAATGCCCATATGCAATTGGATTTGCTCCGATTTTTGTTTCCTAATAGATCCTTTTCGCCTCGGAAGCACTGAATGTGCGTAGTTACCACCACTTAATGATCCCCAGTAGGATCGCCAAATGATGAGTCCTAATGCCCAAGCGAAATATGATTATACATGCTTCATTTTTCCGCCCAAATCACTCGATTCTGCCCACTTGGCCTACTCTAAGTCACCAAACAATGCTCGAATGTATCCGTGGAAGAGAGGAATTAAAATACCCTAATGCATATCCAATCGTAGATCCCAAACCGTATCTCTCTTTCTTCCCCTCTCTCCCCTTCATGCACCCACGCATACATGCACACTCTTTACCCTTCTACTCCCTCAAGCATATATACCCCCATCCGCTCTCACGAGTCAAACACATACACACATATCGAATGTCAAATAACAGCTATGATTTTGAACACGCTCATATGATTTATGTCATCAAGTGGATGATTCAGACACAAAGATAGGATCATCACTCAGGATTTCCATGGAGCATATGAACCATCCGTCTTATCCTCTTTATCCCTTGACACAAGACTTGAAGTTGTAGGATTTCTGTTAATTTCCATGATATACAACAGCATCATGCACACTAGTTCATCATTCACATATTAATTTAGGTAACTCACATCAACGAGCCCTAGGCAGATCCTATGTAACACTCATGACTCTAGATGTATTTGATGTACTCGTGAATATATGCGGTAATGGTGAACCCGCAAACTTGAAATGCCAATCCGATCCCCTAAGATAGAGGTCACCCCATTGATCTGACCCAAGACTTACGGCTTTCAGGTCTGAGACACATCACACTATTGCATAAAAAATTGTGTTTTAAGAGGGTTTTCACAACAGTTGAACTATATGCAAATCTTCCTGTTTCCTCATGTCAGCAAGGTCCAAAATCTTTCGTTAGGTAGAAGCGAGAGGGTTAGACACTAGATGTCGACCATGGAGTATGTACTTATCAAAAGAGAAATTCGAAGTGGTTTAGCAAAAACGCTAATCAGAAGTGTGTAGAGAGAGAAAAAAACTCACTATATTGGAAGCAGGCATAACACTGATAGTACCCGAGTGTTCGCACGATTCGTGAACTTCCTGTCGAAAAGAAACCATGTCAATTGCTCTCCATCCTCAGTAAAGTACACGGTGCCACCAATCCCTTTCCCCAGATTCAATTCGTGTCTGATCTTCAAGCACTGAGCATGATCTGTTGCTCCATCAAGACTCTATCATCAAGTTCTCCAGGGATCATAGAGCTAACTGAACCGATTCCATTTTTGAAATAGCGATCAACATCAATCTGCCTTCTTTTGAGCATCAGAGATAGTGGATTACTTTGTGCTCGTGGGTAGCTAGTACTATCGGGTGTTGCCCAGAGCAGCATATAATCCTCAGATTAGTTCTGACAACAGTTGGAATAGAACGTTTTCCTCGGTCGACCATGTTTATATGGGTTCCGGTTGTTGACAGTGAAGGACAACGCATATGGCGCTAGTATCTCCAGTAGCTCATGAGTTTATCAGCTCGGAAGGATGCATCCTTTTCAGGGAATGATCTCCTACTACTCTGTTCTAATGATGATGGAAAAACCACAGGCTACGAACTCTCTTTTCTTCTTCAATATCTGTTCTCCAGTCCCTGCATACCCGATCCTTCTCTGGAGCAAGGTAACCAAAAGTCCCTGCTGCAATATAAGTACATCTGCTAAGCCAACTTCAAATGATGAAG
The DNA here is from genome assembly GCA_020310875.1 of Ceratopteris richardii. Classification (NCBI taxonomy): domain Eukaryota; kingdom Viridiplantae; phylum Streptophyta; class Polypodiopsida; order Polypodiales; family Pteridaceae; genus Ceratopteris; species Ceratopteris richardii. The sequence continues at coordinate 150,463,832 of CM035427.1, read as the reverse complement.
TCGATAGGTATTATGAACGTTGGTTGCTTTTTCCGGAACAAATGACCATTTCGCCCCTTTTCTGCATTCAGCTCCGCTTCCTATCCTTCAGCATTGCCCAAAGAGAATCTCCTCCTTTTTCACCGCCCACGTCTGCTTCTCTTTGCCGCTTCTCAGCTCCAGCCTCCCCCCAAGAACTGCCATGTCCCTCACTACTGCCCACGTGTCACCTTGCAAGATGTTCCTGTGCCTTCTTCTCCTTTGCTGTGGTTCATTGTTGAAGTATCTATAATCTTGCGAGTCTGCTCCCCTCTTCGTGCTACTGCCATAGCTTAAGCAGAGCAACACCTCGACCTTGACCCATACCCTCCTCAACTGCCGCTCTCCTCTTTTCTGCTGTAGGGATGTGTATCCAGCACACAAGTCGCACTAAGGAATCTCCTTCTTCCCCCTTCTGATGAACAAAAATGACGATCGACGGGACTCCACCTGAACTCTCTAACACTCTTTATCACTCCAGCACTCCCAAGCAGTCACCACAAATGGACAAACGACTCCCCTTGACATCTGCACAGAACACCCCCCCAAAAAAACAATGCCTCCCGTGACATTTTGAGCGGCTACCCCTCTCCTCGGAGTAATGCCACCCACAGCAGTAGCCGTCAAAAATCCAAAAAACGGAAGGAGAGTCCTGACATAAAAAACCTCTTCCCCTTTTCTGTTTCTTCAGTCAGAACGACGGGGAAGAAACAAACAAAACCCCCCCTTTTGTTGGGTTGCCCCTTGCAGATAAGGGTGGAAACATCATCAGGCTGAGGTATTTGATCTCCGAAATCAAAGATGAATCCAAGGGTTTGAACCCAAATGCATTGGTCCAAGTTTCATATAGTTCTTGAATCGCAGGCAATATGAAATTCACCACCCTTAAAGATGAAAACAGTTTTTTCAATTGCACCAACAAGACGTCTGCACATGCCTGGTCTACGATACTTATGTCTAGTGCCTATGAGCAGCATCTCAGCTATCCGTGCACCATGAACCCTTATAGAGGCAGCTGAAATTATCTCATTATCCTGCTCCAAAACTACTGTATAAAACCCAGCATAATTCAACCGATTGAATTCTGATCGCCGATTGTATGCTGCATGAGTGATCATATCAATATTTCTCCGTGGATCACACATCGGGTTGAAACACTCTTTCAAGACAAGAAGAGCAATCGCAAGCTTGCTGTTAACATCAAGGGTGGATTGAAGATCCTCAACCTCTAGCTCCTCAGTACATTGCAGCAAAGTCCAATAGAAGCCTCCGCCAAATGGATGCGAGATTCCAATAAGACTTCTTAGGCTAGAGTAGATCTTCCTGCAAGAATCCCCACATGTATGATACATGTTTATAAGTGAGCCCCCCAGAACAACATCCTCTCTACCATCTACAACAAGCACATGTGTATGCAACTGCTTGCTCTTAGCTGAATCCAAAACAGAAGCTGCTGCATGTCATGTCTATCAATGCATTTCCAACAGCAGTACCAAGTTCCCAATCCATTCTGATCATGATGTCGTCATGTAATTGCAAATACCTCCCTTCAAACATTTGATCACTCTTCAAGTACCTGAAATCAAACGTATTTTCCTGCCAAATAGACCCACATTAGTGCATAAAAATCAACCAATTTTCTGAGCTAACATACTCCCCTCTTCTTATTTGCGAAGTCGTCCTCGACGAGCCACTCTCGCTGCAATCTAATCAAAACAGCCATGAAAATATCAGTGTACAACAAGCTTGTATACCTTTCCATCGAGCCATTATTCCAAGTGGGCCTGCACTCATTGAAGCTATTAGTGCTAAAAATTTACTCATGAATACATACAAATCAATCACTTCCAAATGATCCAAGAACATGCACATATATACAACTCCAATTCCACATACATTAAATTGTTCATGCATTCCATTATGAAATTAGTCTCAACCAAAATAACACATTCATACCTTTCCATGTCTTACATATGCAAATGTCGTTGCGAAAAACAGAAAAGAAAATACCGAAATGGACAACAACAACGGAAATGAATCAAACGGACATGCAAAAATACCCAAAATGCATACCCCATTATTGCGCTTACTATTCGCTATGTACAATTATTCCATGACTAGACACTCCTAAAGAATCCCCATCGTTGTCCTACAAAAGCCATCTAGACTCGAGTACAAGTCAAGACCTACATAAAAACCCCGGAGTGTCCCGCACTGTAGAAAACCCTCGCATAGAGCACACAAGTTATAAAGCAAGACCGTTGCATTACCTCGCTAAAGACTCATCCATAAGTACATATAGAGTCTCTGTGCCTTCAAGAATGTTGATTCAAGGTGAGCTGATCTGTTGCAAGCCATCACATACCAATCACACAAGAAAATAACGTTCCCTTCCAGGCGATCATCGCCCTCTCCTCTCTCTCTCCCCCTCAGGATTGGGGAATAATTTCATAGGTAAATTTTATTTTAATCCCACATTGGCCTACATTGTCACTGGATGCGATTCGTGGACTTGACCACCCGATCAGGTTGATTCCACCCATCTACCAATGCAATGCAGCGCACAACACACAAACACACAATGATAACACATAACATATATCAGCTAGCCCATAACGAAGCTGGATACGGCTCGTGGTCGTGACTACCCAGCCACGATGGCTCCACCTACCTACCAACCCGTTATGGCGCGTAGCTAAGACACAAACATATACCTCCCAAGCCTATGGCGAAACTAGCTATGGCTCGTGGTCCTAACCACCCGGCTAGGATAAATCCACCCACCTACTAGCCCACCATAGCGCATTGGTACGACCACAACAACACAATATTTTTTCTTTTTTCTTTTCTTTTTTTTTTTTCTTTGTTTTTACACAGTTAACTAGTTCACCCAAGTCCTGAGAATTAGGGAGAGGAAGAAAGGGACTTTCCCACTTTTCCCACACATGCATGCAAACATAAACACACTAGCCTTTGACAGATCAACCACCTCTTCACTCCATTCTCTCAATTACAGACACTACATATGTATTCATCGAGTTGACTTTTCACTAGGTAACTACAGCCAGCTATGCCTTAGTCCCTCCTGTACCTATCCTTAGACGATCTAGAATGTGGGTCTCTGGGATGTCTCATGTAGCCTCACATCGTACTCGTATCCCGACAACTTCCCTAGGGCGAGTCAGGTTCAAATTCAAGAGCTCCGTCATCACTTCCTAACGTTAGCACACCTGCCCAAGCCCACGTGATATCGTTCTCTTCGTTAGGCATTTCCCTAGAAGGATCGAAATAGTAATATCAATCTCACGCCCATCCTACATGTCGAGTTAGGTATTCCTCAAAACACTCAATGTAAAATGCAACACCCAAACCCTGGTTTATAAAGCATACCAGCCAATGCGCTTCCTCAACATCGTATTCCGTCTCAAAGTCGTCGACATCTATGTCCATGCGGGCGAATGTTTGGTCCGAGAAATATATCCTTAGCTCGTAGAAGTAGAGTTGCGTTATTTGATCTGCCATTTTGTTACTTAGCTCCTAACAGTCTCTGCATAACACAAAAAATATTAGAAGTCCAAAATTCTTGAGCTAGCAAGGAAGAATATTTATGACACACAAATCATAGCTTACATATGCGCATATATATATAACTATACATGTATGTACAAGGAGTCTACTACGTCCTTCCGTTGGATCTCATCTGGCTTCTCTCGTCTTAATATCACTTCAAATATGGTTTAACTCGAAGCGCGTTAACCTTCACGGGAGCATATTCTTCTCCTAAATCTTGAATTTGCATGGAACCATTGGAATTGAGTTCCACCACCTTAAACGGTCCTACCCATCTTGTCTGTAGCTTCCCCGGGAATTTATAATATTTACTATCATAAACTAGCACCAAATCCCCTTCTTGAATCACATAGGTCTTGAGATTCTTATCATGCCTCTCCTTACGTCTCTTCTGAATAGCTTCCAGACTTTGCTGTGCAATAAGTCTCTTTTCTTCTAGCTTGACCAGTTGTATGTACCTTTCCTTCAATGACTCTTCCTCACCCAACCTGGCTTCGATGGCCACTCTTAATGTTGGAACTTCTTTTTCGATGGGAAAGATGGCTTCCTCGTCGTATACTAGGGAGAACGGAGTGCTCTTGGTCGTCACTCGGTAGGATGTTCGATACGCCCACAAAGCTTCCAAAAGTCTCTCATCCCAGTCTCTCCTATGCACAGCTACTGTCTTTGTTAGAATCTGTTCAAGAATTTTGTTGGTGACCTCCACTTGTCCATTTGCCCTCGGATAATATGGAGTGCTTTTTCTATGTTTGATCTTATATAATTCCATTAATTCTTCGATCAATTCGTTGACAAAATGTGTTCCTCTATCACTCACTATTTCCAACGGGCATCCGAATCGAGTGATAATTTGTTCATACAAAAATTTAGCTACATCAACAGCTCGGTCAGTCTTCAGAGCTTTGGCTTCCACCCACTTGGTAACATAGTCAATACAGACCAAGATATACCTATTGGATCTTCGTCGTGAGGGAGGATCAATAGGCCCCACAAAATCAATTCCCCACTTCTCAAAGGGCTTAAGAGCGAGCACCGGCATGAGAGGAGCAGCATGTGCTAATGTGGGTTTGCCCATTCGTTGGCATTTGTCGCATTTCTTACAGTATGTATGCGAGTCTTTGAACAGCGTTGGCCACCAATACCCAGCCAATAAAATCTTTCTTGCCGTCAATTCACCAGCAAAATGCCCACCGCAAGGTTTGTCATGCAAAGCCCTCAACACTAGGTTTGCTTCTTCTTCCTCGAGACATCTCCGATAAAGGCTTTCATGTACAAAATACCGATAGAGCTGCCCACCAATGATGCTATGGTGCTTCGCCAATGCTAACAGTTTTTGCTTCTCTCTCTTGCTTGCTCCTGGCGGATATTTAGTAGTGCACAAGAAATTCACCAAGTCGGCATACCAAGGTACTTTCGCATCAACCTGGAATAGATGTCCATCAGGAGCATTGTCGGGAACACCAGAGATTGGCTCCTCATTAACAATTCGAGATAAATGGTCGGCCAATATATGCGCTTTGCCTGGCCTGGTTACTACTGTGAACTAAAATTCTTGGAGAAGTAGCATCCACCTCACATCAACGAGCCCTAGGCAGATCCTATGTAACACTCATGACTCTAGATGTATTTGATGTACTCGTGAATATATGCGGTAATGGTGAACCCGCAAACTTGAAATGCCAATCCGATCCCGTAAGATAGAGGTCACCCCATTGATCTGACCCAAGACTTACGCCTTTCAGGTCTGAGACACATCACACTATTGCATAAAAAATTGTGTTTTAAGAGGGTTTTCACAACAGTTGAACTATATGCAAATCTTCGTGTTTCCTCATGTCAGCAAGGTCCAAAATCTTTCGTTAGGTAGAAGCGAGAGGGTTAGACACTAGATGTCGACCATGGAGTATGTACTTATCAAAAGAGAAATTCGAAGTGGTTAATGTTGAAGGGGAGAGGGCGCATAATCATTCAGAATCTCAATACCACAAACCATTCACAATGTTCAACTAAAAAAATACTATGCCGTGTGTTGCCATATTTCACTGATGCTTTCACACGTAATAGGTAATTACTTTAGCATGCAACAACCCAATCTATCATCAAAGTGCAAAACTCATGATTTCAAGGAGAAATGCGAAACATGCAATGTACGTAGATATTTTTGGAACATCAGAACTTTGATACTACTTCTATAAATCCACCAGTATCTCTACATGGTGAAATAATGTCGACACAATACAATGGCCTTACTACTTCTCCATGTTCTATACTTTAAGTTTGAATCATTACAGCAAAACATTAACCCGAATTTCGAGCTATTGCAGCAAAACCTTAATTACAGCAGAACGTTTATTCTAGCAAAAACGCTAATCAGAAGTGTGTAGAGAGAGAAAAAAACTCACTATACTGGAAGCAGGCATAACACTGATAGTACCCGAGTGTTCGCACAATTCGTGAACTTCTTGTCGAAAAGAAACCATGTCAATTGCTCTCCATCCTCAGTAAAGTACACGGTGCCACCAATCCCTTTCCCCAGATTCAATTCGTGTCTGATCTTCAAGCACTGAGCATGATCTGTTGCTCCATCAAGACTCTATCATCAAGTTCTCCAGGGATCATAGAGCTAACTGAACCGATTCCATTTCTGAAATAGCGATTAGCATCAATCTGCCTTCTTTTGAGCATCAGAGATAGTGGATTACTTTGTGCTCGTGGGTAGCTAGTACTATCGGGTGTTGCCCAAAGCAGCATATAATCCTCAGATTAGTTCTGACAACAGTTGGAGCAGAACGTTTTCCTCGGTCGACCATGTTTATATGGGTTCCGGTTGTTGAGAGTGAAGGACAACGCATATGGCGCTAGTATCTCCAGTAGCTCATGAGTTTATCAGCTCGGAAGGATGCATCCTTTTCAGCGAATGATCTCCTACTACTTTGTTCTAATGATGATGGCAAAACCACAGGCTACGAACTCTCTTTTCTTCTTCAATATCTGTTCTCCAGTCCCTGCATACCTGATCCTTCTCTGGAGCAAGGTAACCAAAAGTCCCTGCTGCAATATAAGTACATCCACTAAGCCAACTTCAAATGATGAAGTCGATAGGTATTATGAACGCTGGTTGCTTTTTCCCGAACAAATGACCATTTCGCCCTTTTCTGCATTCAGCTCCGCTTCCTATCCTTCAGCATTGCCCAAAGAGAATCTCCTCCTTTTTCACCGCCCACGTCTGCTTCTCTTTGCCGCTTCTCAGCTCCAGCCTCCCCCCAAGAACTGCCACGTCCCTCACTACTGCCCACGTGTCACCTTGCAAGATGTTCCTGTGCCTTCTTCTCCTTTGCTGTGGTTCATTGTTGAAGTATCTATAATCTTGCGAGTCTGCTCCCCTCTTCGTGCTACTGCCATAGCTTAAGCAGAGCAACACCTCGACCTTGACCCATACCCTCCTCAACTGCCGCTCTCCTCTTTTCTGCTGTAGGGATGTGTATCCAGCACACAAGTCGCACTAAGGAATCTCCTTCTTCCCCCTTCTGATGAGCAAAAATGACGATCGACAGGACTCCACCTGAACTCTCTAACACTCTTTATCACTCCAGCACTCCCAAGCAGTCACCACAAATGGACAAACGACTCCCCTTGACATCTGCACAGAACACCCCCCCAAAAAAAACAATGCCTCCCGTGACATTTTGAGCGGCTACCCCTCTCCTCGGAGTAATGCCACCCACAGCAGCGGCCGTCAAAAATCCAAAAAACGGAAGGAGAGTCCTGACATAAGAAACCTCTTCCCCTTTTCTGTTTCTTCAGTCAGAACAACGGGGAAGAAAAAAACAAAACCCCCCCTTTTGTTGGGTTGCCCCTTGCAGATAAGGGTGGAAACATCATCAGGCTGAGGTATTTGATCTCCGAAATCAAAGATGAATCCAAGGGTTTGAACCCAAATGCATTGGTCCAAGTTTCATATAGTTCTTGAATCGCAGGCAATATGAAATTCACCACCCTTAAAGATGAAAACAGTTTTTTCAATTGCACCAACAAGACGTCTGCACATGCCTGGTCTACGATACTTATGTCTAGTGCCTATGAGCGGCATCTCAGCTATCCGTGCACCATGAACCCTTATAGAGGCAGCTGAAATTATCTCATTATCCTGCTCCAAAACTACTGTATAAAACCCAGCATAATTCAACCGACTGAATTCTGACCGCCGATTGTATGCTGCATGAGTGATCATATCAATATTTCTCCGTGGATCACACATCGGGTTGAAACACTCTTTCAAGACAAGAAGAGCAACCGCAAGCTTGCTGTTAACATCAAGGGTGGATTGAAGATCCTCAACCTCTAGCTCCTCAGTACATTGCAGCAAAGTCCAATAGAAGCCTCCGCCAAATGGATGCGAGATTCCAATAAGACTTCTTAGGCTAGAGTAGATCTTCCTGCAAGAATCCCCACATGTATGATACATGTTTATAAGTGAGCCCCCCACAACAACATCCTCTCTAAGTTCCTCATCAAGACCCTTTTCTGAACTGCTTGAATCTCCATCAATGTCTTCAAAACCCAAAGATGTTTTACTACCAATTGAAAGCTTTTCTTTACCTTTCTTGGATGTATTTGATGAATTTGTTGGACTAAAATTTCCATGCAATCTTCCACTCCATGGATTCGAGGTGGAACTATTGCTTGGAGATGCATCTGGTCCACTCAAAGCTTGAGATTTTGCACTTGATTTTTCAACATTTTCTTTGTAATTTGGTTCAAGATTATGTCCTTCTTTGGCATTTGCATAGAAGATTAACATTTCTTCAAATACCACACTTTGCTTAGCCTTCACCTATTGTGTGAGTGCATTATAATATTTATATCCCTTTTGCTCAAGGGAGTACCTGATAAACATACATTTTTTTGCTTTTGGACCAAGCTTCATCCTCAATGCATCTTGAATATGTACATATGCAATAGAGCCAAAAACTTTCATATGTGATAAGTTGGCTTTTTACCTATGAACTTCTCTTCAGGTGTAACTTTATGTACAACAACAATCGGAGGTTTGTTCATTATATATACAACACTCTACATAGCTTCTGCCTAATAAGAGGCATATTCTTCTCAACCATCAAGGCTCTTGCTATTTCTCTAATATGTATATTTTTGCATTTAGCAACACCATTTTATTATGGTGTATACTCCATGAAAACTGACGTCAAATTCCATGACTTATTAGAAAGTTACTGAAATCATTTGACATGTATTCACCTCCTCCATCAGATCTTAATGTCTAAATATACTTTCCTATATGCTTGTCCACCATAGCCTTAAATTCTTGAAGTGAGTGAATACCTCACTCCTCTTTCATGAAATATACCCATACTTTCTGTGTATGATCACCAATAAAAGTAACATAAAAATTGCTACCACCCATAGATGTGGTCTTTGTAGGACCCCAAACATCTGTATGTACTATTTCTAGCACATTGTCACTAACATGCTTATCATGGAGAAATCATGCTCTTGACTGTTTACCAAATTGACATGCTACACATACCTTTACCATCTCTGCAACCTTGAAATTTGGTAGTCCATTGACAACCTTCTTTGATTGCATTAATTTCAGCCTCTCCAAATTTGCACGTCCAATTTGTGCCAAATCTCTATATCAACAATAACTCCTGCACCTTTTTCAAACATGGCTATATTCATTTCAGGAATTTTGAGATTTAATGTGAACATCCTACCCACTTTGTTTCCTTTGGCAATCAATCTTCCATCTTGTTTGTACTCTTCTACGTATAACCCATCACCATTGAACCTGACTTGTAATCTCTAGTGAACCATTTGTCCAAAAGAAACTAGATTCTTTGTTATATTCAGAACATGTAGCACATCAGCAAGATCTTTTACCTTCCCATCCTCCATAGATAGTGATATGTTTCTTGTATGCTCAATAGGATGTGATATATCATCACCTATGTCAACATATCCAAGGACTTGCAACTTTTACAAACTACTAAACCATTCTACATGACTAGCCATGATTAAAACACTTGAATCAATGTACCAGACATTACCATTCGATTTCAAAACATCAACAGACATAGTATTCATCATATGATGTTGAACCATGAATAACTTCTCATAATCATCTCAACTTGTGGATGCATAGTTGTTTTGCTACCTTATGGTATTTTGATTCTTCAAACTGTAATCACATTCAAAGTGTCCAAGTTCACCACAATTCCGACATCCTTCACTATCATTAACTCAATCATTTATTTGGAAATTTCTATGGCCTCTTTGGCTCCCCCACCTAAAAACTATCCTCCACCTCCTGCATGATTTTAATGTTGACCTGGGTCTTGGTTATTGTTTCCTCTTCCACTTCCTAAGCCTTTATCTCTACCTCTTCCTCTACCAAAAAAATACTTGCTCAGAACTAGGTTTTCTGTTATATTTAGTCAACATATGGAGGAGGTGTGAACCACCTCTTAACTCCATTTAGATGGATTCACACATGAGTGCCATGTGGCACCCATGTGTAGATCATAGGACTCAACCAATAATTGAATGAGAGAGAGACTTGATGGAGTATGTACGTGGCTGGGCGGTGAATCTATCAGGGAACTCTGTGTAGAAACTCCTGAACAGTAGCCGGTGAACCCCTTTCAACGTCGGACTTCGTGCAGAACAACTCCCCAAAATAGGAGGGTCATTGGAGATATCCAAGATTTGGTATCAGAGCGGGACAGTGCCAACAGAAACCACATGCACGCGACAACATCAACTGAAGCCATATGCATGACGGACTGCACCCGACCACTCCAGAGGATCCAAGAACAGCCGCCCACGTAGAGGCTTCTCTCTCTCCTCCCCTCCTCTCTAGTTGGAGGAAATATGAAGTGAGCCCTCTTTTTATACTAAGTATCTCAGTGGACTTCTTGTGTATATGGGATAAGTGAGCTCGCCATCGACTTCATCTTAGCATTCTGCGAGTTTGCAACAATATCAAGATTGGGGTTCAAAAAAATTTGAGTTTTTTTTAATCTTTGGGGGAACAAAATCCATGAATTGGATATAGATTTTTGAAGAATTATGATGCACCTATGTATAATGGGCTATGGACAAGGGCTATGGGTTATGGGTTTTTCTTGAAAAGCTTCAATCCCTCAGTTTTGAGCTTCTCAAAGTCACTCCTCCAAGAAGATTAGCATTTTCACTTCCTACTCTTGACCTACCCGGCTTCTCCACACCATAGCTTGCTCATACGATATCGGATTTCAAAAATCTTGGTCATGTTACGAAGCTAAAACTCCTAAGCTTCGTTAAAACCATTGGTGTTGGATTTGGACGAGATTTACCCCACCAAAATCTCTCTGAAGCGCTTCAACAAGAACTAGGCGACCACTCCTGGGCCTACTTTTCGTCATCCGGTGTCCAAATTCACTTTTTTCACTTGGGATAGTCTCAAATTTTTGAAGTACAGGGGCTAGGCTACATTTTCTGGATTGGCGAGGACTATCAAATCTCAGAAGTTGCTCAGGTTTACTCAGTTTTCCCGATTGGGGCTATTCCCATGTGGTTTTGGCATTGTTTTGGATGGTTTTTGGTATTTAGAACCTCCCCGGACCAACTGGACATTTCAAAATTTTTTTTGGGCCTGGCGAGGATTCAAAATCAGCAACCTAAAGCTTCAAGGATCACTTGGATATCACTTCCGCAGCTTCATTTTGTAACACGAAAGTGCTCTTGTGATATATTTCTCTTCTTCTTGCATATTTAAGCTTTACTTCCATTCATTTTCATATACTCTAGCTAGAAAACGGGGGAAGGGAAGAAAAACATGGAATTTAAAGGCAAACAAGTAGCTGAACACACTTTTCCATCTAAAGAGCAACTAGAGGATCCTGATTCTAGAATGGAAGAAGTGGAATTAGGGCAAGAAATAGAAGAGAACTTAGAAGAGAAAGAGCCTCAGCAAGAGGAATATACATATGAGGAACTATTAAATGAGTTTGTCACTCATGACAAATTCATAGACTTGAAAGAGAAAACCCTTAAATTAGAGAGAGATCTTGGTAGCATCACATCTCTCATACAACAGCTTAAGTCTCAAATGATCTCTTTTGAGACTAGTGTCACCTCTTTCCTAGCTAGGAAGGAAAGAGAGATCCCTCGTATTCCTTTGGAGCTCACTAGGAAAGATACTTCTCTTCCTAGTAAGCACAAAGGAGAGAGCTCTAGGGAAGCCCCCCTCTTGAAAGACTTGAAGCCACCTACCTTTACGGGGGATGACCGAGATAGAAACAAGGATGCAATCTACACTTTTTTACAAAAGTGGCATGATTTGCATCAATTGAAGGGCACCCCACTAGAGTATCATGTGCTAGAGGCGAGTCTCTCCCTCGGCCCACGGGCTTACAAGTGGTGGATAAGGCTTAAGGAGGCAAACTCTATCACTACTGACTGGACTTAGTTTGAGACTCTTTTTCTAAAAGAGTTTCTTCTTGAGAACAAGGAGGAGAGGAACTGGGATGAGTGGGATAGGATTACACAGAGAGGTAGGCCTCTTACTGTTTACCTATCCCACTATAGAGAGATCATTTTGAAACTTAAGGGCTTAGATGATTTCTAGAAGACCAGAGGGTTTGTTAGGGGTTTAGATAAAGCCATAAAGAGGGAAGTCAGAAGAAATGCGCCTAAGACGTTTGAGGAGGTGATCAAGTATGCACAGATCTATGAGGACCATAACCATCCTCAGTATACTCCTATGGAGATGGATCAGCCCCTCAAGCCTCTTAGTACTACTAAATTCAAGAAGAATTTGCCTTTTGGGAAAAACAAAATTTTTATTAAAAAGCAAAGATCACAAGGGGCCTAGGTTATCCATAGATTAGTCTCCTAGCCATTCACAATGGAACTGTCCACTCAAGAAGGGGGAAGAAAAGAAGAAGGGACCAAAGTCTAGTACGGCCCCTGAAAAGGGCAAAAAGGTTGTCCACCTAGTGTAGATCCTTCCTTTTCATGGTAGATCTAGCTGCAAGGGAGTGGAGGTGATGCACGAGGATATAGAGCACACCTGTTGTTTGACTCAGTCATTGTGGTCACGGCAGTTTGGACCACATGACCTAGTTAAACTACATGGTAGTGTATATGGGACTAGGGCGCAGGTCAGGATAGATGACTCTACCACTCATAATTCTATAAACTATGCTTTGGTCAAGAAATTAAAGATTCCCGAGTAGCCTAGTGCACATAAATACATTGTATCTATGATGCAAGGGCAAGATAAGATGATATGGGATACTATGGTATCCAATTTGGAAGTCAAGATGCAGGACTATACAGATTATATGGACTTCCAAATTATGAATATGGAGAGGATAGACCTAGTCTTAGGAAGAGAGTGGCTATGGGGGTTGGGAGACACACTTAAATGCAGCTATCAAAACAACGCACTTGAATTTGAAAAGAATGGAAGTAAAGTTTGTATTCAGGGAGAGAGAGATGTACCTAGTGCACCTCTCATTTCATCACTAGAGTTGTATAGTCTTTGTTATTCTCAACATGTACATGACATGTTTTTATTGTATAGTCATGATATGGAGCATTGTACAGACAGCTCATCTGATGTATATTTTCATGCTAGGAATGTAAATATGAACAAGACTTTCTACTATTCGTTTTTGCAAGAGTGTGTAGTTTTTCCAATGCCTAGACTGGAAGGTCTATTTGATCAGTTACATCAAGCTAGGTATTTTACCAAACTTAACCTTAGATCAGGATATCATCAGATCAGGATTAGGGAAGATGATGTCCCTAAGACTGCATTTAGGACTAGATATGGGCACTATGAGTTTTTGATGATGCCTTTTGGTCTCACCAATGCTCCTGCCACTTTCATGAAGCTCATGAATAGTGTTTTACGGCCTTACTAGGAAACTTTGTAGTAGAATTTCTAGATGACATTCTAATTTATAGTGCATCAGAAGAGGAGCACTTGGAACACTTGAGGAAAGTATTTCAAGTGCTAAGGGAAAATTCACTCTTTGCTAAGGAAACAAAGTGTGAATTTTTCAAAACAGAGGTTAGATACCTTGGGCATATAGTCTCCGAGGATGGAATCCAGATGGATCCTGAAAAAGTAAGGTCTATTATGGAATGGCCACATCCAAGGAACGTGGAAGAACTCCAGATCTTCCTAGGTTTATTAGGTTTCTATCGAAGATTCATTAAGAACTATGCCAAGATTGCTGTCGCGATGACGAAACAACTTAAAGGGAAAGGGAAAGCCTTTCATTGGGGAGAGGAACAGAAGCAAAGTATGGAGAAGTTGAAATTAGCAATTGCTACAGCTCCACTTTTACATATAGCAGATCCCCACAAACCATTTGTGGTTGAGACTGACGCGAGTGATTTTGCCATAGGAGCGGTTTTAGTACAAGATGGTCAACTAGTAGCTTTTGGGAGCAAGAAACTAGAACCAACTCAGAAGAATTACTCCGTCTATGAGAAGGAGTTGTATGCAATTGTCCATGCTTTGAAGAAGTGGCGTCATTATTTATATGGTGCCAAAGTCACGATAGTGTTTGATCAAGAGAGCATTAAGTGGCTCTCTAATCAAACATACCTTAAAGGTCGTAAGGCCCAATGGGTAGAGACCCTTCAAGAGTTTGATTATGAGCTTAGGTATAGGAAGGGAACGTTTAATGTAGTGAATGATTCACTTAGCCGTATGCCTATGCTCAATGGATTGAGTTTTACTCAGATCACCAGTGAGCTACTTGAGTCCCTTAGAGGGAAATGTAGGTTTGACTCTGCATATTCCGAGATTTGCAAATCCATATATAATGGCAATCATGATATACGGGTTTCCACTGAGAATGGAGTATCGATGTGTACTCAAGAAGGATTCAAGTGGAAGATTACAGTGTCCATGACGGATATCTGTTATACAAAGGTAAGGTGTGTGTCCGTAGAGATATTGAGATGAGACAACATATTTTGTATGAGTGTCATGACACACCTAGTGCGGGACACCCAGGAGTTAACAAGACCTATGATCTTGTTAAGAGGCAGTTTTATTGGCCTGGACTTCATAAGGACATCCTAGAGTATGTTCTTAAGTGCAATAAATGCCAAGTCAACAAAGCTGAGAGGTTGAGGATTGGAGGGCTACTCCACCCATTGGATATTCCTAATGGGAAGTGGGAGAGTATCTCCATGGACTTTATAGTCCGATTACCTAAGACACAGAGAGGGCATGACTCAGTATCGGTAATTGTGGATAGGTTAACTAAAATGGCTAGGTTTATTCCGACATGTACTACAATGAAGACACAGAGTTGGCTAGACTTTTTATGGAGAACCTATACCGGTTATATGGTCTTCCTTTAGACAAAGTTTCTCATCGGGATAGGAAGTTTACTAGCCACTTTTGGAGAGCGGTCTTCAAAAGGTTGGACACAAAACTTAGCATGAGTACGGCCGAGCATCCAGAGTCCGATGGGCAAACAAAAAGGGTTAACCAAATCCTAGAGGATATGCTTCGAGCATATGTGAATGAAAGGCAAACTAATTGGGAGGAGTACTTACTTATAGTAGAGTTTGCATATAATAGTGCCAAGCACTCTTCCACTGGGCATAGTCCATTTATGCTTATGTATGGGTTTCAACGAAGAGCTCCTTATGCAGTAGGCTTGCAGAATGAGAAAGTTCAAGCTACAAAGGACTTCTTGGAAGAGATGAACGATATGCTTAGACTTGCTAAGGACAACATTAGGAGAGCTCAAGATAGAGCTAGAACCTATGCTGACCGTCAAAGGAGAGATATCTACTTTGAGGTAGGAGAGCAGGTCTATCTTAGAGTTCCATCTAGGTCTGAAACCATGAAGATGGGACCCTATCCAAAACTATCTCCTAGGTATTGTGGACCTTTCCAAATACTTAAGAGACTAGGAAAGATGGCTTACCAGCTCCAACTTCCAGAGAATAGTCAAATACATTGAGTTTTTCATGTTAGCCGGCTTAAGAAAAGGCTCGGTGAATCTGACAACCTCATTCCACATAGTGAGGTAGTTGAGCCTATTTTTGTTCATTCTATTCCACATGAGCCTAAGAGCATACTGCACACTCGAGAGAAACGGACGAGAAGTCACTTATATAAAGAGTGTCTAGATAGTTCAGAAGATAGTGCCACATAGTAGCGGATTAGCACCCTTCAAAGATGGTTTCCCAATTTTAGACTACCTTCCCAAGATTCTTCTTAAGGGGAAGGATATGGGGAAACAACACGGAGACAGGACATTGTATTTTTATACATGGGGATTTAGTGGGAGTACTATTCCATTGATTATCTCTTTCTTTTAGACCTTCCAGTACCATTCTTGAGGACAAAAATGGAGTTAAGGGGAAGGAAATGTTATATGGAGTCAACATATGGAGGAGGTGTGAACCACCTCTTAACTCCATTTAGATGGATTCACACATGAGTGCCATGTGGCACCCATGTGTAGATCATAGGACTCAACCAATAATTGAATGAGAGAGAGACTTGATGGAGTATGTACGTGGCTGGATGGCGAATCTATCAGAGAACTCCGTGTAGTAACTCCTGAACAGTAGCCGATGAACTCCTTTCAACGTCAAACTTCGTGCAGAACAGCTCCCCAAAATAGGAGGGTCATTGGAGATATCCAAGATATACCTTGGGAGTTTGAGTCCTCACCAAAATTCTTTTCTTGTATGAGCTCTCTACAACCACACTAGCTCTAATACTATGTCACAAGGAATGAGATAATCAAGAGAGCTCACTCACACACTCTCACACTCAAAGTGGAGCGCACACATATTGAGGCAAGGAAGAATGATCTTCTGCTTGTTCTTCTATTACATAAAAGAAATGTACAAGAATGACCAAAAAAACAATACAACAAGTGCAATATATAAAGAAAAACTCATAAAGAAAATCCTAATGTTCGTGAATAAGTGAGCTAGCAAGAAACAAATGTGCCATCACTCTAGGTAGATAAATCTAGTAAATCTCAATGAAGTATCCCTGACACATACCAATGTGACCACTAAACATGTTCGAGAAATAAAAAAATGATATGTGTCATCTTGGATCATCACATGTTGAGCTTGATATCTGAACATGTAGGAGGTGAAAATCACTGGTTTTAAGCTTCAACCTACCCTTAAAATTGTCTCTTCTAGTCACACTTGGAAATCCTCCAAGCATTCTAATTGTAAAGGGGGAGGGGCGACTATTAGTATGGCTTCTTGCATGGAGCATTTTGTCTCTAATATTATTATGAGCCCTAATAGTTAATGGGTAGCTTTCTTTGGCCTCTCAACTATATGTTTCTTAGACTTTATGCTTCTAATAACTATGATGATAGAGCTAGATGTTGGTTTGAGGTATCCTTTTTTGGTGGGTACCTGACTCTTATGGGTGATTTCAACATGGTTACTAACCCTAAAGATAACATTGTGCAAGAGAGAGAAGGATGCTTGTATAACATGACTAGTAATAAAGACCTTGTGGATCTTTCCTTTAATACTGGCCATACTTGGAATAATGGATGTAAGAATGCCTTCTTATCTACTAGATTAGATAGATGCTATACAAACATTTCTAGATTTGAAGAGCTATGGAAAATTAATGGTGAGATTGACAACTCCGTATACATCTTTGACTATGCTCCTTTGATTACCAAGTTTCATACGTCATTCCTAATTATAGGGTTAGATGGACCCACTTTGATACCTCCCTTCTCAAAATTCTATGTGTGATTGATAAGACTAAGAACAGTTTTGGTTTTCATTTCAGTAGTGGTATCTCCCCTTGTATTATCTAGAAAAGATATATGAAGGATGTTCAAAATTAGAAGAAGTTGTCCAAATACAATAGATTTAAAAGAAGGATGATGATTCTTGAAGAACTAGCTAAATTTAGGGTTAACCACCCTAAACATCCTAGTGTTAGTTAGAGGGTCCTTGACCTTTAAGAGCGACTAAGATATAGACTACCTCTTGGTTTGATTTGATGAAAAGAAAAAAGCTAAGGATTTCATACTTGTGTTGAAGGACTCAGGTGATCATGCTATCAACATCATTGACAATCTGTAGGAGGGTGTTAGCTTCTTTACCAATGTTTTGTCTAGGATTTCCAAGTGGGGGAGGACAACTAGAGATCTAGAGCCCTTATTGCTCTTAAAATGAAAAGAAAAATGATTCCTCAATGTGAGGTTACTATCTTGGAATTGTCCGTCACTATTGCTGAGGTTAGAGAAACCATTAGTAAATTGAAACCCTTTAAATCCATGGTTTTGATGGTATCCCTAATGCATTCTTCTTGGAGCTTAATGACTTTTTGACTCCCATCATTCTCTAGATCTGGCAACAAGATTTGAGGAGAGATACTATTTCAGTTTTTATCAATAGTGGAGTGAACTTGTTCATAAAGGAGGACCCAAGGATGACCATAACAACTAGAGCTCATCCTTCCTAAACAAAAGGGTTTGATTAGAGGGAGAATCTTTCTTGATCCTATCATCTCTATTTGTGAAAATCTTGAGTATGCTAATGAGATCAAACAAATTTTTTTCTTCTTTAAGGTTGACTTTGACAACGCCTATGATAGGATGGATTGGAACTTCATTTTCTAGTCTCGTAAGCACATAGGTGCTGGTAGGAACTTCACCAAATATGTTGGTATTTTTTATGGCAATGCCAATTCTAGGGTTACTATGAAAATTCATGTCTCTAGTCCTTTTGGACTTCCCAAGTCTATTAGAAAAGGTTGCCCCCCTTGTGCATCTCCTTTTTTGCAATCACTAGTGATGCTCTTGGTTAGCGTATTAAGGATTGTAAGAGTATTGGTAATATCCAAGGGATTGAGATTCCTAATTCCCCTCTTAGCGTGGCCTTCAAATGTTTTTTGATGATACTAACATGTTAACTAGGGTTGAAGATAGCTTTTTTGAGAATTTTATGAACTGTTTGAATTTTTTACATGTTATCACTGGCTCTAGAGTTAATCATAAAAAACTTGTTATAACGCTTCCTATAATCACATACCTCCTTGGATTGCTTTAATTGGTTGTGAGATTTTGCAAGAAGGTGTTGTTTTCAAGCTAGTTGATTTCTTATGGGATTAAACATTAATTTTGATCAAACTTGGGGATTGGATCTTGAGTAAATTGAGAAATATGATCTTTGAATGGATGAATCTTCAACAAAGTTTTTTTCTCCCAAAAAAGATCCTCTCATTAGTTAATAAAAGAAATTCCCACATGGCTGCATTTCCATTCTAGGATCAAGTACAATGTCATATACGAGGGGGACGAAAACCACCCTATACACCCAATCAGAAGGTATCGAAAGTGGCTATTTCCTAGGAGGAGGGAGGGAAGGAGGGGAGGGAGGGACTCCGGGGAGGGGGACCAAGCAAGCAATCAATATTTCCATCGAATAGGATCAACATCATAAGTAAAGAAAGAGCCTTTTCTCTAGGGCCAGAGAAAAGCAAGCCATTGAAGAGTCATGCCATCCAAATCACCCTAAAGACTATCAAGATGTCCCTAAAGAATGTGAATGAGCTTGAGCCAAAAATCCCAAATAGTATGAGCCATGGGAATGATACACTTATGTGTTTCTTGAGTAGCTTTGATGTGAAGCTTTTCCCTATACATGGGTACTTTTTACTCTAGTGCTAGCTAGAGGTTTTTTCCCTATGTTACCACATACTTGATACTCTCATAGGTAGTGGTACTTTGTACTTAGGGATATTATTCAGCTCTTACTTGAGTTTAGTTCATCGACAATAGAGAGAGTTATTCCAACCATCCATCTTCTTCGTGTGTCTTGCTGCATTTGTGCTCCTTGTGTGTGCTTCTTGTGTGTCTCTCGCACTTCTACACACACACACACACACCTTACAGTGGTATTAGAGCTGGTTCAGATCCTTCTTAAGTTTTTGTTTTTCACGCCGTGGCGTTCGTGCACTTTTAATAGTGAAAATTGACTTCGAAGCATAGAATAGTGAATTTTAGCAGCCAAGACACATTTCCACTAGTTGCACTGGATCTTTATCCCCATTTCGAATCCATTTGTGCACTCAGAATTGCCATCAGAGTGCCGATTTGTGAGCTGAAATTTCAGCATTCATTTCAACTTTCATCCAAGTGAATATTTTGTCACATTCTTGTTCTTTTGTGAAATGGGGGGCATCAATGACTTGTTTGTCATGCTTCAAGTTGAAGATAAGCTTAATGGGACCAACTATCTGATGTGGTCTTACATAATGAAGCATATTCTTGTTGCTAAACAACTTTGGAACATAGTGACAGATGTAGATCACAAGGCAAAGAAATGTATATTTGTTGGTTATAGTGCTGAAAGTAAGGGATATTGTTTGTACCATCCATTGAAGAGCACAATTATTGTGAGTCGAGATATGGTTTTTGCTGAAAATTGAGTTTTATCTCTACTTGAATGCAAAAAACAGCCAACAATTAGCTCACAAGATGTGTTCGATACACTCATGCCTTTGTTCCAAAATGGTGCGCTTGACTATGGCCATGTAGATGAGCCAATTGAGGCTCAAAGGGCTGAAAAATTCTAGCAAAATAGTGTTGAAAATGCAGAGAATTTCCAGCCAAACATGGCTGAACTTTTTCAGCCCAAAATTGTCGAAACTGCTGGAAATTTCCAGCCACATATGGCTGAACATTTGCATCAAAATATGGCTGAAAACGAGCTTGAAATTCAGCCCACGCATGATGTACATATTGAAGATGTTTTACATAGTGAACACATGTCTACCAAGAGTGCACAAACTATGCCAAAGTGGTTTGCAGGACAACAAGTTGAGTGCACCTTTACTTGGTAGAACAAGATCAAGCTCTCACCATGCATCAAGTAATTTTGTGGATATTTCTCTTATTGCTACAGCATGTAATGAAGAGCCACTTTCTTTTGAAGATGCATGTGATGATCCACAATGGATGAGTGTTACGCAATCAAAAATGGATTCCATACATAGGAATGGTACTTGGGACTTATGTGAATTTCGAAAAGGAAAGAATGCCATTGGTACAAAGTGGGTTTATAAGATTAAGAGAAAATCTGATGGTAGCATTGATCGCTACAAAGCTAGATTGGTTGCCAAAGGATATGTGCAAAAGTATGGCATGGATTATGAGGAAACATTTGCACCTACTTCACGCATGACTACCATTCGTACTATGGTTGCATTGGCTACCCATCGAGGTTGGAAAGTTCATCAGTTGGACATAAAAATAGCCTTCTTGAATGGTGATTTGCAAGAAGAGGTTTATGTGAAGCAACCTCCTAGATTTGCTATGAAAGAGAAAGAGAATATGGTTTGTTGCTTGCATAAAGCATTGTATGGTCTCAAACAAGCTCCACGTGCATGCTATGACGAAATCCATAAGCACTTGATTGCTCTTGGCTTCACATGTAGTCCAATTGAAAGCACACTCTATGTACGCAAAAATGGGGATGATCTTATAGTGCTTGTTCTTTATGTCAATGACATACTCTTGACTGGGTAATGTGATGCAAAACTTGACATTCTTATGGGTGATTTGTAGCATAGTTTTGATGTCACTTATCTTGGTCTTTTGAGTTACTATCTTGGCATCCAGTTTGTATCCGTTCAGTGGAGAATTGTTATGCATCTAGCAAAGTATGTTAAACAACTACTTCAACATTTTGATTTTGAGGATTGCAAGCCACTTTCCACACCAGTTGAGACAGGATTTAGGTTCTTAGTTGAGGATTCTAGTGATGCACTTGACACTTCTCTTTATCAGCAAGTTGTGGGATGTCTTATATATGCATGCAACACAAGGCCGGATATACAGTATGCAGTTTCCTAGTTGAGTCGATTCATGCATAGCCCTAGCACTAAGCATTGGCAAACGGTGAAACGTGTGTTTAGATATCTTCAAGGCACTTTGAGCTTAGGTCTCTTTTATGGTAGAGATATTCAGCCATGCTTGCATGCTTTTATAGATAGTGGTTGGGCTGGTTGTTATGATACTCACATGTCCACTAGTGGTAATTGCTTTTTCCTTGGAGACTCATGCATATCTTGGTTGAGTCAGAGGCAACCTACAATGGCGACATTGAGTTGTGAAGCTAAGTACATGGCAGTTTTCATAGCGACAGTGGAGTGTATATGGCTGAGATGCCTGTTGATGGATCTTTGCATGGAGATTTCAATCTTTGCATGGAGATTAATGCTGCTATGCATATTCTCACTGATAGTCAGAGTGCTTTCATTGTTGCACAAAACCTAGTTTTTCATGCATAGATCAAACATATTGTGAGAGAGTGCCTTCATGCAAGAGATATTGATTTGGTATATGTGCCTACACAAGATAATGTGGCACACATATTCACCAAAGCTCTTCCACAGTAAAAGTTTGAAGCTTTTTGCAGAGCTTTAGGCTTATTACCTTGTGGGGGCTGATGTGTCACTCCCTGTATGTGTTCATCTCATTCTCTCTAAGGGGGTTTTTTACACTTATATGTTCCTTGAGTATCTTTGATGTGAACTTTTTCCCTATATATGGGCACTTTTTACTCTACTTATGGCTAGAGGTCTTTTCCCCATGTTACCACATACTTCATGCTCTCATATGTGGTGGTACTTTGTACTTAGGAAAATTATTCAGCTCTTACTTCAGCTCAGTTCATCATCAATAGAGAGAGTTATTCCAGCCATCGTCTTCTTCGTGTGTCTTGCTGCGTTTGTGCTCCTTGCATGTGCTTCTTGTGTGTCTCTCGCACTTCTACACACACCTAATAGTTTCTCCTTCTCCATCTACATAGGAGGAGCTTAGATGGGATGGAAAAGATGCTCAAGCTCATGTTTTGATTGCACTTTCTATGAAGCATCATATAGTTCCACACATTCGGTCATGTTCTTTATCATGACAGGCATGGGACACTCTTGCTTCTTTCTATGCCATGCATAATGAAGCACGTGTTACATATTTAAGGAAGCAACTTGAGGATGTATGTATGGCTGAAAATGCATTTGTGGACATGTATGTGACACGCATCAAGGACTTGAAAGAGCAATTGGCAAACATCGATGATATTATTCCAGATGCATCACTCATTTCTACATTGTCGAAAGGATTACCAGAATCTTTTCAAAGATTTGCTACTAGACTCCGTTTGGTTGCAAAAGGGCATCCTAATATGTTTTCATTTGATGAGATTATGTCTCTTCTTTTGCAAGAAGAGCAATATAAAGTGAATAGGAGTGGTTTGATTGAGGGAACACAAGCACTTGCTATCTCACAAAAAGGGAAAAACAAGTATGGTTCAGCTTTGGGTTCATCAAAACCAAAGCCTCAACCTTCCTCTTCCACTCATTCCTCTAATGATGGTGATTTTCAAAAGAAGAAGAGATGCAAATATTGCTGGAAGGTTGTTCATACTATTGATGAGTGCAGAAAGCTTGCTAAACGCAATGAAAAGAAGAAGGAATCTGACATGTCTATTGTTGAAAATTCAGCAAATGCAAAGAATGATGAAACTAACATGGCTCAAGATTTTTGGGCATGTGGTATTACATGTCATTATGATGCATCTTTGCATTCTAAATGTATGGTTGCGAGTGAGGCTAATCCGGATTGGTTCTTTGATAGTGGTACTTCAAAGCACATAACTTGATGCAAAAGATTTTTTGCCTCTTTGAAAAATGCACCCAAAGGAGGACATGTGGTGTGTGCAAACAATGCCTCTTATCCTATTATTGGATTAGGAGAAATTGAGCTTAGGACTACAAATAGAGGCATGATTCTCTTGAAAATGCATTGTATGTGCCCAATATAAAGAAGAACTTAATTTCAGTTCCATTGATTGCCAAAGCTGGACTTCATGTACACGGTGTTGATGATAAGTGTATGGTTCATGATTTCAACAATGATGATATTATTGTGATGTCCGGTACATTATGTAATGGTTTGTATCACATGGATACATACAAGAGGGCTACCTCGAGTGCCTTGGTTGCTATTACTTCTTCCATGGCTGAAATGGATCTTTGACATGCTCGTTTTGTTCACTTTAACTTCAATAGTTTGCTTTACTTGCAAAATAAGGACATGGTTATTAGTTTGCCAACACTTGAGTCCATTGAAAAGCATGCATGTGAAGGTTGCCTTCTTGGAGAAATGCATCATGCTTATTTTCCAAAAGATAGTCATACACACACTACAAGAAAATTGCAGCTTGTTCATAATGATATATGTGGTCCCATCAAGACTCCATCTTTTGGGAAGCATGTATATTTTGTTACCTTCATTGGTGATGCTAGTCGCCATACATGGGTGTATCCTATGAAAGCAAAGAATCAGGTATTTTCTTGCTTCAAATCATTTTTAGCTATGGCTGAAAATTTTTCCTCACAAAAGCTTTTGAATCTACACAAGGATCATGGTGGTGAATACATTTCACATAAGTTTAATGATTTTATTCGTGAAAGAGGTAATTCACACCAATGTACCATGCCATGTGCACCTCATCAAAATGGTGTTGCCGAGCATAAAAATAGAACTCTTCTTGAAATGGCATGATGTATGGTTAAAGGAAAGCATCTTCCTGATAAGTTTTGGATGGAAGCGGTCATGTGTGCAAACTATGTGTTGAATCACTACCCTACAAAAGCATTGAGAGTCATCATTTGAGGCTTGGAATGGACATAAGCCTATGGTTAGTCATATATGTGTGTTTGGTTGTTTGGCATATGCTCTTGTGCCATGACAACAACGTCACTAAATTGATGACAAGACAAGGAAATTTATATTTGTTGGTTATAGTGCTGAAAGTAAGGGATATTGCTTGTACCATCCATTGACGAACACAATTATTGTGAGTCAAGATGTGGCATTTGAGAGTCATCATTTGAGGCTTGGAATGGACATAAGCCTATGGTTAGTCATATATGTGTGTTTGGTTGTTTGGCATATGCTCTTGTGCCATGACAACAACGTCACTAAATTGATGACAAGACAAGGAAATTTATATTTGTTGGTTATAGTGCTGAAAGTAAGGGATATTGCTTGTACCATCCATTGACGAACACAATTATTGTGAGTCAAGATGTGGCATTTGCTGAAAATTCAGGTTTTCCTCTACTTGAATGCAAAAAACAGCCAACACTTAGCTCACAGAAGTGTTCGATACACTCATGCCTTTGTTCCAAAATGATGCACTTGACTATGGCATGTAGACCAACCAACTGAGACTCAAAGGGCTGAAAAATTCCAGCCAAGTAGGGCTGAAAATGCAGAGAATTTCCAGTCAAACATGGCTGAAAAATTTCAACCAAAAATTATCAAAACTATTGGAAATTTCCAGCCACATATGGTTGAACATTTGCATCAAAATATAGCTGAAAATGAGCATGAAATTCAGCCCACGCATGATGTACATGTTGATGATGTATTGCATAATGAACACAAGTCTATCAAGAGTGCACAAAGTATGCCAAAGTGGCTGAAACAAACTTTGCAGGATAGCAAATTGAGTGCACCGTTACTTGGTAGAACAAGATCAAGCTCTCACCATGCATCAAGTAACTTTGTGGATTACTCTCTTAATGAAACAACATGTAATGAAGAGCCACTTACTTTTGAAGATGCATGTGACGATCCACAATGGATGACTGCTATGCAATCAGAAATGGATTCCATACATAGGAATGGTACTTGGGAGTTATGTGAATTGCCAAAAGGAGAAAATGTCATTGGTACAATGTAGGTTTACAAGATTAAGAGAAAGTGTAATGGTAAACAGTAGTCATTTGGCATGTAGGAGAAAAGGTTTCATCAAAATCAATGCCTTTTTCTTGCGCATAACCCTTTGCAACAAGCCTAGCCTTATCTTATCAAATATTCCATCAGTCTTACGGTTCAACTTGTATACCCACTTAGTGCCAAAGGCCTTGTTGCCAAGAGGCAAGTCACATAAAGACTAGGTACCATTTTTCATGATAGCATCATATTTTGATTGCATAGCAGCCATCCAATTTTCTGAACTTTGCGCTTCATCAAACAAAATAGGCTCATTCACATCATAGAGACTAGAGGCAGCCATAGCATAGCAATCTGATACAAAACAAGCACTATGAGAGCTTGAACAAGTACAATATGATAGATTTGCATCTAATTTGCTATGACATAAAGTCTATACCAACCATTTTGGCATAGTTTTTGCCTCCTTAATATCAACTCTCTCATCAACAAGTGCATCATGTAAATCTGCATCATAAATGGAATGATTTGCATCATCACATGAAACATACAAAGGTTGAGAAGTTTCCTTATAAGGACCAGCACTAGACTATCCACCTATAAAAAGAGCCAACAAAGTATCATAGACGTCTTTGGAGCTAACAGATGTCTCCTTCGTACATGAAAGTAAAGGCTGAATAGCATCTTCCACAAAAACAACATCACGACTAACCAAAATGCGTTTAGTCTCTGGATGATACAGACAATAGCCTTTGCTTTCAAAACTGTACCCACTAAATATAAATTTTATTGCTTTATCATCCAATTTCCTATGATGTTGTTCAGGCACTAATGCATATGCCAGACAACCAAAAGCACGTAGGTGAGCAACAGATGGCTTATGAAGATGCCAAGCCTCATATGGAGTGATAGACTACAATTCTTTAGTCGGACATCTGTTAAGTACATATGAAGCCAGAAACTATGTGGTAAAGCCTAACTGTTACAAGGCCGACGGAGCGAGACAACCGCAACTGCAGAAGAAGGACAAACAAGAATTTTGGCTGAAATGACGGAGATGCAGGAAATTACGCAAGAGTCGGTAAATGAAGGATGCGAAAGCGATAAAAAGTAGGATGAAGAAGAAGGAAGAGAGAGAACGTCCGCCGCTCCGTTGGGCTGGTGGGAACAGAGATCACTGTGTGAGAAAGAGAGAGAGAGAACGTTTTGGATTGATAGTTGAGATGGGAGAGACAGGTGGAAGAGAATTGCGTATGTGAAGGTTAACAGGAATTTACTCGAGAGAAACAGAGAGTTAGAGACATCAAGAGAAAGCAAGAGTTCAACTGTTGTTTGTGTCACGATTGTTATTTTGTAAGTGCATAGCATTGAGTACTTCTTGAGAAGAAAGATTAGTCGATATCTGCAAGAAACTGTGATACTATTCTCTGTAGTAGTGAATCTGATTAATGTATTGGGATATACCTCTTTTTGAGTACTCGGAATTAAGTGTTACAGTAGATGACGTTCAGTATACTGTTATATCATTTTTTTGACGGTATGTGTGCGCACTGTTGATAATAATTTTTTGGTATACACCATTGGTATAACGGATTGTGTGATTGAAGATGAATATGACAGCTTGGAAAGTGTAGTATCGTGAACCATTGAGTAATCTGTTGTGGTGTTGCAGTACTGTGTACGACGTTTTATTCTGTTATAATCAGAATATAGAATAAGAGACGGTATATTCTGTTTACCTTTGTTGAGAGGACGAGGAAGATAACAACAAATTTGATGTTAGAACATTTAAATAGTAAGAGCGATAGTATGGCAATAAACTGATGCACCTGATCCGTGTTAAGAACAATTTTACTGTTGTGAATTGTCCGCAAATCTATTTTGGATATTGATGAAGGATTAGATAAGATGTGGAATGATTAGATGGGAAAATAGTACAGGGCCTCTATCTAATAGACCCCTACCACTCCCAAGAACCAGAGGACCCGATAATACTCTTTCGAAAGTTGGATAGAAAGTATTATCGTTTAACATTGGCGATCCTACTGGGGAGGTGGCCTTAAGATTGCCTGGTATTTTGTTCGAATTAAATTTTGTTGGATGTACAGAAGCAACAGAATCAGATTGTTGCAAGACTGTTCTATTCGTAATACTATATGATCAGTACGGAAATGCTACATGCCGATTACTCGATCAGGTGAAAAGTATCCCAAGAATCACCAGTTAGGGGTATTAAGAACAACTCTGGGAGGTACTAGTGCAATTAGACCTGACCCAGTTGTCGAAAAAGTGACGAACGATAAAACTGATTCCAGTGAAATCATGGTAGAATGTACTACATCTTTAGAACTGTCTGGTATCACTACGGTGCAGACTGTCGAAAATACAGCAATTTTGGAACCTACCAAGACGCAGTTGGAATCTAGTCTAAAAGTTTTCAGAATAGATTCAGATACGATTAGAAACACTTTAGGGAAGGAAATTAACACAGGCGAATCAACACCGTATCCAGTCACAATTTCGAATCCTTCCGGTGGAATTTCGGTAAGAAAAACACAGTTTTTCGGTGACGACTCAGCAGTTTCGGCTGAATCTTCCGCTCAACTACAACGTTTGGAAGCAAGTCCTCCTACTCTGGATATCAAGGAGGAAGGAAGACTATTTGAAACAGAAATTCGCAATATAGTAAGTAAGCTAATTGCACCGGAAAGTGTGCCATTTGGTGAAACAAATTCCGGTAGTTCAGAAACTCAAAACAGAAATACAGAAGGAGGGTATAATACACTCACGATGAACGAACAACCGCAACGACAGTTAGGTCAACCCAGATCGGCTCCAACGGGAGTAACATACACAAAGTTTAGTGGATTTCCAGGAGATGATCCAGATGCTCACGTACGCACCTTTGAAATCAGTTACGCTGTCCTCAACCATCCACCGGACCCGGCATACAAAGCATTTGTTTTTCAATCTACACTTGTGAATGAAGCAGCAAGATGGCTTAGTGAATACGATATTAATCATTTCGGTACTTATGAAGCAGTACGAGACGCTTTTTTGCAGCGATTCAGGCTGAAAAAGAATCCTACAGAGATCTTTGATTATTTACAGAACAACAGACAGAAACCAAATCAAACTGTACAAGAGTATGCTACCCTTTTCAGAACACATTTAAGACAGTTACCCCAGGCTCGTGCTAATTTACCAGACGATGTTATTACACAGTGGTTTATCAATGGCTTACTTCCTCAACTTAGGCAAATCATGATTATAAGATGTGTAGGAGCCATAACCCTCGATGCAGTGATCGCAATGACCCTTCAGCTGGAAAACAAAGTTGGTGGATTTTCAGAGGATTTGGAATGGATAAAAACAAACAAACATGTGGCTGAAGATATAACTAAGCAAGTATATTGCACCACATGCAAGAATTGAGGACATACTAGTGCCCAGTGTGCATTAAATCAGACCTATTGCGCCATCTGTAACATTGTTGGACATACCACTGAGAATTGTGCATACAATGCCAGAAGACAAGGAACAGCAACAGTTAATGCAATTATTCAGGAACAAGGGCAGCCAGCCAATCAATATGTACCCCCACATTTGAGAAAAAATCAACAACAAGGTTATCGACATTATCGAGGACAGAGGAACAATAACTATAATACACCGCGCTGGCAGAATGGACCACCACCGGAAAATCATAATTTACCACCACCACGATGTCATTTCTGTGGACAATTGGGCCATATTAGAAGATTCTGTAGAGATGCAGCGGAATATGACCAAAGGAAAAAGGAACGTCAAAACCCAATGGCCAATGTGGTAACAATCACACCTGTAGAGACGCAGGCAGCAGCAGTTCAAACTCGTTCCGGTAAACAATTGCAACCGGCAACAGAATTATTTGAACCAGGGATACGTGAACAACATAGAATGTATAATAAAGCTAGTCAATGGACCACCGTAGAACCACCTGTTTTTCCAGAACCTACTCCAGTAATCCAGTCCTCGGATACGACACAAGCTCGTGCTGACAATACAGAAGCAGGTACATCATCTGCAGCAGAATTACCATCTTCAAACCAAGCTTCATCTTCAACAGTTAAGGAAAATGCAAATCAATTGCAACCAGCATGGGATATATTGTCAAAAGCATCCATCACACTGCCTTTCGGGCAATTACTGGCATTAGTACCAGGAATACGCCAACAATTTCAACAGCAGTTTACTACAAAATCTGCTTGCATTCCGGCTACCGCAACAGTACAACTAGAGCCAGACTCTACGGTAGATCACTCAGTTCCTCTGATTACGGTATGGTTTAATAAACATCAAATCACACAAGTTTTAATTGATGGGGGATCTGGCGTGAATATTGCCACTGCGTCACTTTGTAAGAAGTTGGGATGGACTAAGATAGAACTAGTTCAATTCTTTGTTAGGATGGCTGATCAATCTAGAGTTCATCCAGTAGGACTGGTCCGAGATATACCCATAACCTTGCAAGACACAACATTCAAGATGACCTTCGTGGTTCTAGAATAGCCGAAATCCACCCTAGATTACAATCTACTTTTCGGCCGTCCTTGGTTGAAACAAGCCAAGGTAATTCAAGACTGGTCAGCCCAGGAACTTACGTTCAAAGATAAAAATCGCAAATGTGTTGTAAAGTTAGACGCGATACAACCCTGTGAGTTACATGCTCGACCATATTTTGCCGAACCAGTCCATATGTTAGATGGGTTGTCCGATGACGAAGAAGAAGAATTTCTGAAGAATAATGTTGATTTAATGACATTAGGAACTATTGATCTACAGTCCATTGTAGATACCTAGAATGCTTCAGTATGTACAGTAATACCCATTGCCGAAGAAACTAAGGAGGAAGATACCATTTCGATTCACGATAATGAACTACAGCAACTTCTCGAACCATCAGCTAATACAGAGAAATATCAACAATTTTATGTTCCAGAAGACCAGTTAATTACTTATAATCTTGGAGATGAAGATCACCCTCGTCCTGTAAAGATAAAGCAAAACTTACCGGAAGCATTTCAAGCAGATTTAATTCAGTTACTCCAAGAATTTACTGACGTCTTTGCATGGGATTACAAAGACATGAAGGGCTTGGATCCTCGTATTTATCAACACAGAGTTATGCTAAAACCAGAAGTGAAACCGATAAAGCAAACCAGCTACCGGATGAACCCATATTATGCATCACAGGTAAAGGCTGAACTTGATAGGTTATTAAAAGTTGGATTCATAGTACCAATAGAACATGCGGAATGGATTTCACCGATTGTGATTGTACCGAAGAAAAACAAGCAATTGAGAATCTGCGTAGACTATCGGAAATTAAATGCTGCAACAGTACCAGATCCTTTTCCGATTCCCTTTTTGGATACTATGCTTGACAAAGTAGCAGGTCATGAGATGTATTCATTTCTAGATGGATACAGTGGATATAACCAAGTAAGAATGGCTGAAGAGGATATACCAAAAACTGCATTTATTACAAATTGGGGTGTCTTTGCTTGTACAGTAATGTGGTTTGGATTGAGGAATGCACCAAGCACATTTCAAAGATGTATGCAGGAGATATTTTCTCCTTATCTCACCTCATTTATGCAAGTATACCTTGACGATTTTTCAATTTTTGGTAAGACGATCGCACATCTGGTACATTTACGATGTTGCTTTCAGAAATGTAGAGAATATAGATTGTGTTTAAACCCAAACAAATCTGTGTTTGCGGTTTCATGTGGTAAGTTACTTGGTCACATCATATCGGGACAGGGTATTCAAGTCGATCCTGATAAAATTTCAGCAGTATTAGAAGCTCCGGAGCCTAATACACCCAAAGAAGTAATGCGGTTTATGGGTCAAGTGAGATGGCATGGAAGACATTTACGGTGGCTTGCTCATGTGGCAATACCACTGAACAAATTAATTTCCAAGACTCCACGGCAATTCGAATGGACTCAGGAATGTCAGATAGCATTTGATCGACTGAAACAGTTATTAACACAGGTTCCCATTTTACAGCCACCAGATTGGGATCACCCATTTCACGTATTCGTTGATGCATCTGATATAGCAATAGGAAGTGTACTGATGCAACAAACCGATAAATGGTTTAGACCAGTATACTATGCTAGCAGAAGATTAGCACCTGCAGAGAAGAACTACTCGGTAACAGAGAGGGAATGCCTAGGACTAGTGTATTCGGTAAAAAAATTCAGACATTATTTGCTGGGCCGAAAATTTACATTTCATGTCGATCACGCTGCACTTGTTTACTTGGTTCGGCAGCAACATATAGGTGGCCGCCTAGCACGATGGGTCCTACTATTGCAGGAATTCGACTATGATGTCACTCATCGGCCAGGTAGTTCACATGCTTTAGCAGACTTTTTGTCACGCTTAGATTCAGGTGAACCTCCGGTCGGCATAAATGATACAACGCCAGCCATCTATACTTCAGAACCAACTACTGAGGAATTGTCGAACCTACCAGTACCAACTACGTATTATGATCAGTTATTGACCTTCCTTTCGGATGGATGTCTACCTTCTGAAGTCCCTACAGCTACACGCCGAAAAATTGCAGTTTTTAGTCGAAGATTCCGGTTAGTTGCTGGAGAACTTTATTATACAGATCATACAGGAACCTTACTCCGATGTATCCCTACACATGAAGTAAACTCAGTCATCAATCTGGCTCACTCAAGTCCAACAGGAGGACATTTTGCAGCAGAACTTACTCACCGAAAAATTCTGCAAAGTGGACTTTGGTGGCCAACTATGTACAGAGATGTATTGGAATTTATCAAAACTTGTGATAGCTGTCAAAGAACTGGACAACCACTACAACGCCATTACTTTCCACTTCATCCAGTACTTCCTTTAGAACCATTTCAGAAGTGGGGTCTAGATTTTATTGGTCCAATCACACCTCCCGCGGTATTCAGTAACAACCGGTATATATTGACTTGCACAGACTACGCAACCAAGTGGGCAGAAGCATGGCCTTTACGTTCGGCTACAGCAGTTGCAGTAGCAAAATGTCTATTATCAGATGTCTTTCCAAGATTTGGATTGCCACTAGAGCTTGTTTCAGATCAGGGCACCCATTTTATGAACAATTTGATGAAAGCATTAACACAGTCGTTCCAGATCAGTCATAAATTCAGCTCACCATATTATCCTCGTGCAAATGGATTGGCAGAAAGTACCAACAAATCTTTGCTGAACATGCTTCAGAAATTGACTAGAGAAACACCGGAAAGATGGGATCAGTTGCTACCTACAGTCTTATGGGCCTATCGCACAACATATAAGGTAACCACCGGCTTCACACCATTCAAATTAGCCTATGGACTAGAAGCAATAGCCCCGATGGAAATTGTAATACCAAGTTTAAGAGTAGCAATTTCTCAGAAGCTTCTACCCGAAGAGTCATTGGTATTTCGATTGGAAACACTTACAGAATTAGATGAGCACTGATGGCTCAGTTTCTTAACTATGAAAGAAATCCAACTAAGACAGGCCAGGACACATGACCGTAATTTAAAGACTCCAGTATTTTCGGTAGGACAGCTTGTTCTTTTTTACAATGCGAAGTCCAACAGATCAGCAGGAAAATTCAAGTTACGTTGGTTCGGTCCATTCAAGATTTCAGAACAAGTTGGTCCGGCTACTTTTCGGTTGACTACATTGACTGGACAACCACTTCCAAAAGTGATAAACGGTTCTAAGCTACGGCCGTATCAAGTAACGTCACAGCTGCGATAACAAGGGTACACAGGGTACCGCAAGTTCTTAATTTTCTTCCTGTCTTTTAGTTCCTTTTCGTTTTAATTTGGTATAATCAATAAAGTAAGTGTAATCGCCGTATTTTAATATCTATTTATGTCAAGCCGCCCGCTCCTTTTTCTCTCTTTGCATGCATGCACACCAGATATAGACATTACTACCCGTTTTGTGTAATTAGTACCGTTTAAAATATTCTTTGTATAAATCTCTTATATAACTCACTTAAACTCGCCGGATAGGTAATATAGTATCTTGCGATCACGGCTGTATTTTCTGAATACTCGTGTTTTGTGTCTTGTATCTGTGCGCAATGGAATCCTTAGCAAACTATACAGCTTTTGCTGATGGTATCCCTGCTAAAGTAGGAAATTACCTGCGTGTACGAGGATTGGGTAGTTTCGTCGAGCTGCCCTGGCACTCAGTAGAAGCTCACCCCTTCTTCGCACAGATCATTTCTGCTATCGCTCGAGTATCTCCCACCGAAAAACAATGGGTTTTCCTCTCCTTACCTTCCAGAACTGTAATCACATTCCAATCTTTTGCTGAAGTATACCATTTGACTCCACAAGGCCGCGAGAATCTCCCCATGATTTCTGTAACCCGAATGGCAGAATTGTTCCCTCGTTATTCATCTAATGAATATGCCATTCTTTGCCGACCAGAACCCAAAAGAATTGCATTACAATTCCTAGTTGCTATACTCAATTTCCAGAAACGAACTTATGGTATCTCTCGACCATTTTATTCTGCCATCGATATAGCTGCCCGAGAACCTGTTAACTTCGCGTCGTTCTTCTTTCAACGTATTCATAAGGAGTGCGCCTCAATCATGAAGCAAGTTAGCAAAGGCAAAACTCCTAGGTCTCGACTTCCGCACATTCTGTCATTTCTGTTTCCAACTATAATGCAAGCACAACCACCACCAAGAGGACCAGTACTGCAGATTGAAGAATCAGCGCAACCTTTCGATGAAGACGAAGAAGATGAAGAAGAGATTAATCAGTTATTCAGAAGTAAACGAATCAGAATCAGTTCTTCTCAAAGTAAGGTTGCAGGTTCAGTCGGACAAGAGGAAGAAGTACAACAGGAGGTCGATCAGCATCCAGGTGAAGCAATACAAAAGGAAGCCGAACAACAACAAGAAGTACAACACGACACAGAACAATAACACGAGAATAAAGAAGGGAAAGCCAGTAAACAAGACAAAGCAGTAGAGAATGAAGCTGATCAGCAAGACAAGGAAGTAGAAACAGAGGCCAAGTATCAAGATGAAGAGAGGTTCCATGATACAAATACGTCTATGCACCAGGAATCAGCAGCGTATTCATTAGCGTCTGAGCACCAACAAACGCAGAAGCAAACTGAAACTGAAGCAATTTCAACTGATAAAGTCTGTCAGCAGCAGCATCAAGAGAACCAACAAATTCATGAACAACAACCTACTAATGATGCACTGGATAAGCTCCTGAAGGCAGCAGAAGCAACAGATGCCGGCACCGAAGCGAATGAACAACAGGATACAAATAAGGTAACAAGCTCTAACGCAACTCGTCCCATTTTACCACCAGAAAATGAAGTACATCCCATCCAAGACCACCCCGACGATTCATCATCATCTTCCCCTAACTACTCGCCGCCGAATTCTCAACAATTACTCACCAATACGTTTGCCCAACCACGACAAGTTCTGCAAACACAATCTGTTCAGGTATTTTCTGAATTAGCATCGATCGGACAGTTTCTTATTAATCTCTCCCAGCAATTATCTACTCAGATAAGAGCTGATACAGACAATATCTACAAGGCAGAAATTACTCCTCTTCAAGAAGAATTATACATAGTAAAGGCAGAAAATCAGGCCCTACACGAACAGGTGAAGCAACTGCAAGAACGACTCAGTGACCAAGAAGACATAACAAAACAACAGGATGAAGCTCTAAAAACAATGAACAATCAAAAAGAATTGTTGATAGTAGCCAATGCAGAAATCAATAAGTTAACACAGAACTTCAAAGATGCAGAAGATGTTAGAGTAGCATAAGGCAACTTACTGGAAGAAACTAGATTACAGCTGGCCCAAAAAGATCAACAGAACCAAAAACAGCAAAGAGAACTGAAGCAAAAAGAATTCGAGTTGAATACTACAAAAGACAGTTTATCAACAGTTAACGACATACTGCATACGTATCTCGTTGAAGAGCCTCAAAAACAGAAAAGATTAGCAGATACGAAAAGGGAAAGAGATGCATATCATAAAACGATCCAGTTCCTCAACCAACAGTTAGAAAGGCTCGACAATCAAGTACGCAACCAAAATGATTACATCCATCGAATGCAGCAACAAGTAACAGACATGAAGACAGCCAGAGATGCAGCATTGGCCAATGAATTTTATTTACAGGAAGCATTCTTACAAACCGAGGCTGAAAATTTACTTTCGGAAGCTATTGTGCTCAGTTCGGTGCGCACAGATGCCCAATTATTAGAACCCGACACCCTGAAAAATGTATTAGAAACTCTTAAGAAAAAGATTGCCCGAATCTTTCGATCAGCTAGAAGTATGTATTTAGAAGGTCTCGCAACAGAACTGTAAAATTCGGTCCTACAAATCTTGTGTTGTACTGATGATTTTTATTAAAAGTCATGATTTTTTGTGCATAATACTCTTCGCACATGTAAAAGACGTTCCAAGTCCAACATCGATCTACGGGATAAAATACAGAATGATGATTTTTGATGCTACAATTTCGGTAAGAAGTATGAAGTGTCATGTCCGAATGAAATATCATCATTCCAGCAAACGGCAGTTCAAGTTCTAGTGCTTATAAAATGCGTATGCCCAGCATAGTATTTTTCTGTATAGTATTCTGCGAGCTCTCGTACTAATTAACAAAACTTCTAGCATATTATTTTCGGCGAACCTTACAACTATGTCTGAATCGGATATACTAAGATGGCGACTCAGGAAGCGCGCAATTACACAGAACCGTGTTGTGACTACAACAGATACTACATTACAGGATGATGAAGATGACTCAAGAACTTCGGCAACATCACCGGGTCAGCATAACAACATATTAGTTTCCACAGAATTTAAAATAGAGCTTGACATCCATTCTAGGAGAAATGAGAACTGGTTACGGAGGATTGGACTTCTCCAGTTTGCTAAGTTACCCTGGGAAAAGTGGACAGGTAATGAAGATGCAGAGAATCAGTTACACAGCATGCGACAAACAAAAGGTCTCCTTATAAATCAGGTACAATTTTCACCACAATTAGTTTCGTCAGTATTTCAATTACCGTTGTATGAAGAGGCAAACTTTCCCAAATGTTCTTATAACGACCTGTGAAAAGAATTTGGTAAGGGCGAAGGTCGCAGACGCTATTTTATGATGAAGAATGCCACATATACTCGCCGTGAACAATTTAAATGGTACTTAGAAAGGCTCTGCTTTATAGTCAGATTTGATCTTATGTCTAGAGAAAATTTTTCGCCTCTAGTACAAGCGGAGACAGGAGGAAAAGTGAGCTGGGCTCACTGGTTGTACAACCATTTACACAAACAGTTTTTTGTTGGGGACAAACGCAGGTCCCAAAAATACACTCGTTTACCAGTGTATTTAGCTGCTATTTTTCAATTCATACAAGCTAGAAGACCAAATGTTGAAAAACACGGTATGCTCAGCTCAGAGCATAACTACACAAATGAACAAGATGAACCCGATACACTGTTAGACTCCTCTGAGGATGTATGCCCCACAGACGGCACTGAACAGGCAAGGGTGTTTGGAACACCTTTTTCGTTGATAACAAAAAGAAAGTTACCGCAGTCACCCCAACCAGTAAATTCGAAGAAGTCGAATACTAATGATTCTATTGCTGGAACCGGAAATCAGGTATATAGCATGCAGAAAAAATTACAGGAAGTCTCTGATTTTTTAATACAACAAGAACAGAAGCTACAACTGGGAAAAGATCAGGCATTGGCCAATATGAACCATTTTAATTCTTTGTTAACATCAAATCAACAATTGCAAAACGCACTGAAAGATAAAACAGAACTGCTGAGAGAAGTACAGAATGAACATAATCAACTGATAGTTACATTAGTTAATATTACCAAATCTATTAAGGAATTCCAACAGTACCAAGAAGCGGTGCAGAAACAGATACATGACGAAATGACCAATTTTTCGGCAATGAATGCCACTCTACAGAACGAAATTGAAGTCTTACGATCCAGAATACAGGTCTTGCAGGATTTAGAAAAACAGGTCTTAACTGGCGAAGGAATTAATCTGGATGCCACTTTAATGACAAAAATCGATATCGAAGCATTAAAACAAAAGTTGAGCACTCATGTACATAACAGTTGGAAACTTTTTCGTCGCAGATGGTTGGCCATTACAATTCCAAAAATGGAAAACATACGCTCAGGTTTTGTCTCCCAACACGACCATGATTTGGTAGATATAATTAACCAGCAGAAGCAGCAGTTGGAACAACAAAAACAGAAAATAAATCAATTACAGAAAGAAATTCGGCAACAGAAATCTGGAACAGGTAGTCCCAAAAAACAAACGCCCTCGATTGCAGATAATGATATCTCTGATAAAATTCAGGTCGATCTTGCGGGTTCGAGTCCACCGTGCGTGCCAGTGTTACAAGGCCGACGGAGCGAGACAACCGCAACCGCAGAAGAAGGACAAACAAGAATTTTGGCTGAAATGACGGAGATGCAGGAAATTACGCAAGAGTCGGTAAATGAAGGATGCGAAAGCGATAAAAAGTAGGATGAAGAAGAAGGAAGAGAGAGAACATCCGCCGCTCCGTTGGGCTGGTGGGAACAGAGATCACTGTGTGAGAAAGAGAGAGAGAGAACGTTTTGGATTGATAGTTGAGATGGGAGAGACAGGTGGAAGAGAATTGCGTATGTGAAGGTTAACAGGAATTTACTCGAGAGAAACAGAGAGTTAGAGACGTCAAGAGAAAGCAAGAGTTCAACTGTTGTTTGTGTCACGATTGTTATTTTGTAAGTGCATAGCATTGAGTACTTCTTGAGAAGAAAGATTAGTCGATATCTGCAAGAAACTGTGATACTATTCTCTGTAGTAGTGAATCTGATTAATGTATTGGGATATACCTCTTTTTGAGTACTCGGAATTAAGTGTTACAGTAGATGACGTTCAGTATACTGTTATATCATTTTTTTGACGGTATGTGTGCGCACTGTTGATAATAATTTTATGGTATACACCATTGGTATAACGGATTGTGTGATTGAAGATGAATATGACAGCTTGGAAAGTGTAGTATCGTGAACCATTGAGTAATCTGTTGTGGTGTTGCAGTACTGTGTACGATGTTTTATTCTGTTATAATCAGAATATAGAATAAGAGACGGTATATTCTGTTTACCTTTGTTGAGAGGACGAGGAAGATAACAACAACTTTGATGTTAGAACTTTTAAATAGTAAGAGCGATAGTATGGCAATAAACTGATGCACCTGATCCGTGTTAAGAACGATTTTACTGTTGTGAATTGTCCGCAAATCTATTTTGGATATTGATGAAGGATTAGATAAGATGTGGAATGATTAGATGGGAAAATAGTACAGGGCCTCTATCTAATAGACCCCTACCACTCCCAAGAACCCGAGGACCCGATAATACTCTTCCGAAAGTTGGATAGAAAGTATTATCGTTTAACAGCAGTCACAGCAACCAGTAAATTCGAAGAAGTCGAATACTAATGATTCTATTGCCGGAACGGGAAATCAGGTATATAGCATGCAGAAAAAATTACAGGAAGTCTCAGATTTTTTAATACAACAAGAACAGAAGCTACAACTGGGAAAAGATCAGGCATTGGCCAATATGAACCATTTTAATTCTTTGTTAACATCAAATCAACAATTGCAAAACGCACTGAAAGATAAAACAGAACTACTGAGAGAAGTACAGAATGAACATAATCAACTGATAGTTACATTAGTTAATATTACCAAATCTATTAAGGAATTCCAACAGTACCAGGAAGCGGTGCAGAAACAGATACATGACGAAATGACCAATTTTTCGGCAATGAATGCCACTCTACAGAACGAAATTGAAGTCTTACGATCCAGAATACAGGTCTTGCAGGATTTAGAAAAACAGGTCTTAACTGGCGAAGGAATTAATCTGGATGCCACTTTAATGACAAAAATCGATATCGAAGCATTAAAACAAAAGTTGAGCACTCATGTACATAACAGTTGGAAACTTTTTCGTCGCAGATGGTTGGCCATTACAATTCCAAAAATGGAAAACATACGCTCACGTTCTGTCTCCCAACACGACCATGATTTGGTAGATATAATTAACCAGCAGAAGCAGCAGTTGGAACAACAAAAACAGAAAATAAATCAATTACAGAAAGAAATTCGGCAACAGAAATCTGGAACAGGTAGTCCCAAAAAACAAACGCCCTCGATTGCAGATAATGATATCTCTGATAAGATTCAGGGTCGATCTTGCGGGTTCGAGTCCACCGTGCGTGCCAGTGTTACAAGGCCGACGGAGCGAGACAACCGCAACCGCAGAAGAAGGACAAACAAGAATTTTGGCTGAAATGACGGAGATGCAGGAAATTACGCAAGAGTCGGTAAATGAAGGATGCGAAAGCAATAAAAAGTAGGATGAAGAAGAAGGAAGAGAGAGAACTTTCGCCGCTCCGTCTGGCTGGTGAGAGCAGAGATCACTGTGTAAGAAAGAGAGAGAGAGAACGTTTTGGATTGATGGTTGAGGGTGGAGAGAAAGGTGGAAGAGAATTGCGCATGTGAAGGTTAACAGGAATTTACTCAAGAGAGACAGAGAGATAGAGACGTCAAGACAAGCAAGGGTTCAATTGTTGTTTGTGTCACGATTGTTATTTTGTAAGTGCATAGCATTGAGTACTTCTTGAGAAGAAAGGTTAGTCGATATCTGCAAGAAATTGTGATACTATTCTCTGTAGTAGTGAATCTGATTAATGTATTGGGATATACTTCTTTTTGAGTACTCTGAATTAAGTGTTACAGTAGATGACGTTCAGTATACTGTTATATCATTTTTTGACGGTATGTGTGCGCACTGTTGATAATAATTTTCTGGTATACACCATTTGTATAACGGATTGTGTGATTGAAGATGAATATGACGGCTTGGAAAGTGTAGTATCGTGAACCATTGAGTAATCTGTTGTGGTGTTGCAGTACTGTGTACGACGTTTTATTCTGTTATAATCAGAATATAGAATAAGATACGGTATATTCTGTTTACCTTTGTTGAGAGGACGAGGAAGATAACGACAACTTTGATGTTAGAACTTTTAAATAGTAAGAACGATAGTATGGCAATAAACTGACGCACCTGATCCGTGTTAAGAATGATTTTACTGTTGTGAATTGTCCGCAAATCTATTTTGGATATTGATGAAGGATTAGATAAGATGTGGAATGATTATATGGGAAAATAGTACAGGGCCTCTATCTAATAGACCCCTACCACTCCCAAGAACCCGAGGACCCGATAATACTCTTTCGAAAGTTGGATAGAAAGTATTATCGTTTAACACTAACTCTTGACCATACATCTCCCCATCTCCATGAGTGACCTGTTTTTTCGTTCAGCAAATCCATTTTGTTGAGGTGTATATGGCACTGTACACTGATGGTTTATCCCACATTCAGCCAAAAATGCATTAAAGTTAGAAAACATATATTCCCTCCTTGATCAAAACAGAGGGTGCCTATTTTGGATGCTGACAGGTTTTCAACCAAAACCAAAAACCCTTTGAAGCAAATAAACACTTCGAACTTTTCTTTCAATGGATATACCCATGCATGCCTAGAAAAATCATCAATGAAAGTCATGAAGTAAAGATATTTTCCAAAAGAAGGTGTCTGCATAGGGTCACATACATCACTATGTACAAGCTACAATTTCTGAGTAGCTCAAAGTGAAACATCTTTTGGGCAGGATGAACACTCCATTTTGCCCAATATATAGCCTTCACAAACATGTTTACTAGGTGCGTCAAGTTTGGGCAAAGAGAAACCATTTCAGATTTCTGCACACATAGCAAACTAGCAAAATTTAGATGACCAAAGCATGCATGCCAAAGCTTTGCATCTGACCAAAATGCAGCATTCACAAACATGTTTACTGGGTGCCTCAAGTTTGGGAAAAGAGGACACCATTTCAGATTTCTGCATGCATAGCAAACTAGAAAAATTCAGATGACCAAAGTGTGCATGCCAAAGCTTTGCATCTGACATAGCATGAGAATCATGTACTGTACATGCTAAATAATTCACAGGTTTTTCATAGTCTATGAACTTATACAACCCACGAGATAAAATTCCAAAAGCAATAATCATGTAGCCATTTGACAGATCATGAACTTTACATCTGACATCAACAAATTTCACAACCAAGCCAATCTTGGCTACAATTGAAACTGATAATAGATTCTTCATGATCCCTCGCATAAATAAAACATACAACAATGTGAAAGATTAACTACCATTAGCAGTAGTCAGAATGATCTTAGCAACTCTCGTGATAGGATAAGAGGAGTTGTTGGCACATGTGACAATATTCCCTATAGGGGCAGGCTCGAGTGAAGTGAAGAAATTGCACTGCAAGGTAATATGTTTGGTTGCCTCACTATCAAGGTACCAAACATCTGAGTCTACTGCAGACATACACTGTTCAGGAGAGGATGGGTCAAAACTACAAACAGTAGTAAATGCACATTCTTCATTTTGCACTAGATTAGTAGACTCTGTTTTTGGTGTAGAGGTCTCTGCAACAACCATTCCTGCCTCTTTTCTCTTTGCCTCTTTTGCATCTAGTTTTGGAAATTCTTTATGAAATGATCATTGCTTTTCTTTTTTCTTCTCTTCTCTGTCTTCCTTCTTCGATTATACAAAACTAGGAGATTTCTATTTACTAGTAGAAGAGCTTCATTTACCTTTGCCATTGTGACTAGCCAGAAAAGCTTTATCTGCAACACACATAATGTACTTGTTCTGCCTAGACTGATCTTCTTGCAATAGAATAGAGACTAACCCCTCAAATGTTAAGGCATTTGGATTGAACTTCATCATCAAACAAAGGGTAGAAGCAAAACTCTGGTATGAATCGGGAAGACCATTCAAAATAGTCTGCACAAGTGAACTATCAAGCAAGACTTCATTAGCAGAAAATAATAGTTCCTTCAAATCTTTGATTTTTGTTAGAAAATTGTCCATAGAATCACCTTCATTCATATGCTCACTCTCTAATTGTTTTCGGAGGTAAGCAACATGAGTCTCATTCATAGCCTGGTACAATGTGGTAAGTGTATCCCAAGCATCCTTAACTGTTCTACAAGACAGAATGTGAGGAATATTGGCACATTTGACAAACAAGGCTATCAATGCGTGTGTCTACGCATCTCTATCTTCCCAACAAATTTGTGCTATAGTAGGTGCAACAAAAACTACAACATGAACAAGAACATGAAGAACATGATCATCTTCAACACCATCT
The DNA here is from genome assembly GCA_020310875.1 of Ceratopteris richardii. Taxonomy (NCBI): domain Eukaryota; kingdom Viridiplantae; phylum Streptophyta; class Polypodiopsida; order Polypodiales; family Pteridaceae; genus Ceratopteris; species Ceratopteris richardii. Next base: position 150,421,064 of record CM035427.1, on the reverse strand, counting down.
ACATCAGCTTCAGTACTTGTATTTGCTAGTGTAATAGGACATTTTTCAACACCCTGCACAATATTCCACAATCCTTTTGTGAACAATACATGATGCATCATATAAGCCCACAATGGCTAATTCATACCATCCCAATTATCTCAATAGCCAACATACAAAATACATCATTGCTTTCAACCATGGCCATGGACTAAAATATCCTGATGCAAAAAAAATAATTGTATTTGAAAAAGTTGAACAAAACTACCCTAATGCATTATAATGAACTTGTAGTAGACTTCGAGATGCTTATATTGGCAAACCAAAACCTGTACATATCTTTGGTGCAAAAAGACAAAATAGCCTACACAACTGCTATGATAGTGCATTTGGAGGCCGAAGCAAGCTTAGATCACAATATTGACACCAGAAAATGAAGATATTTTGATTCCTAATCACCCTGAGTATGCACATCAAATTTCTTGCTATTCTGAGATTGCAACAGGAGGGGTGTCGAGGATGCCCTAGATGAAGTGGCAACCTACTCTGATACCAATTATTGGAGTTTAAGGTCTATGGAAGCACACAAACAACACAAGGAAGAAGAAGAATCTTGGATCACAACACACAATACTGAATGTATTACCACTAGAATGTACAAAGATAAGTAACCCATTAGGGTAGTAGGCATATATACAAGATGATGGAAAAAAAACCTCCTAAAGAGGGGAAAAAGTTCCCCAAAGTCCTAGAGTGTTCACACACATCACTACCTAAATATTGTTGGTGCAAGGCAATCAACAATTGAAGTTTTGATGAAGGATTGAAGTCAAGGTTTGACGAAAAGATCAATTTATGAAGCATGAAGAAAGCACATGTTCTGAAGATGACTTGTATACATCTGTACATTAATTTAGAGCTAGCTCACTGATACCTTTTGTTTGGTTATGAGCTTGTACATATTTGCCTATATATACAAGTAAAGATATCGGGGCAAATATGAGAGAGTATGTGAGAAGAAGATTTTAGAAGAATTAGAAGTCATTAGACACTTTAGAAGTGAACTAGATCACTCTCTCATCCAAATGTAAAAATTTCTTGAATAGAAGAAAAGTTGCGTTGATTACTTTTGATGCGCCATATACATTTGGACACTCATTATGATATGAAAACTTACGTTAATGTTGGGAAACACGTTCATCTATAGAAAGTTCATATTAATCCATTATCTGCAAAAATGAAAGAGAGGTGCTCAAGTGAGCCTTCTACTTGATCTTTAATGATCTCATAATCTGAAATCAACACTTTAAGCCAATCAAAGGTTATTTTCTTGGCACCCTATGTGCACCCCTAAGCGCGCAATATACCGACGACATAAGTGAACCTGACATGAAACGGTTAGGGGATTTATAAGTTGAAACCTTGCCTTTGACTTTAGATTAGATTAAGATGGGTGATGAAACTTTACCGAGAGGAGTGCGAGGTGAATTTGATACACGAACTATCAATGCGCTGTTAGAACTTATGTCTATGACTCAAAATACCACTATAGATAAGGACCGTTTGGTACAAGCATTAGAAGCAATTGTCAAAGAACATGGGTTCTTTAACGGTCGAAATATATCGAGTTTCTTACGTGCTTATGACCTGAAAATGGATTTTTATGGGGTGCCAGTGACCCTGAAATTATCTGACTTTGTGAGAGCAATTACTCGAGGAATTAAACCAAGAATTGTTACACTTCAAGAGCAAGCAAGGACCTGGGATGAACTTAAGAAGCTCTTGAAAGAAGAATATTTTGTAGAAGATTTGACTACACCCACACGTCAATCATTTAAAGACTGGATAGCTTCTCCTAATAAGGGACAGGTAGCAACACAACTCCTACGTGAGTTTGAAGAAATATTTATTCAATTGGATGAAGCAGATCAGAATGCATTAGCTCTCCACAAAGTCAAACTTTTTGTTCAGAGTGCTGATCTTGCCCTAGCCTTAGAGCTAGGGAATTTAGTTGAAGATTTGACTGAACTGATAGGTTTGACTACCGAGTGGGATAAGGTACGAGAAGTTGTCTTAATGATTCTGAAGTGTAAGTGATGGAAATCTCGAATTTCTCAAGAAAGAGTAGAAGAAGTTAAGAAACCCTAGGAAGTTCAAAATAATTTAAATCCAAATCGAGAAATAAGAATTGAGCCTCACCTTGAGATTCGGCTAGTAGTTGCTCCGCCTTCATATATGGATGAAATTATTCAAGCTATGAAGGATCTACGCTTAAAAGTAACCACATTAGAGAAATCTAATGTGATAAAAGAGAAGCAAGAACTTAAAAGGGAATTTGTTAAAAGATGTATTTGGTGTGATAGTTTGGAGCATGCTAGCAAGGTTTGTGAATCCTTCTAAGAAGCAAGAGCTAAAAATCTTGTGCAATGGATTGATGACGAGATTTGCTCTACTGATACAGGGAAGCCAGTACCTACGAGTTTTGGTAAAGGAGGAATGAGAAGATATTTTGAGGCATCCTCTAGCCAAATGTTCTATGAAATGTCTAGTTTCTTGTTTAAACTTGCTAGAGGACAAGATGATGAGACTGAAAATTTATGGGATAATGTTCTAACATCTGTTTCAAAGGCAAAATTACCAGTAGAGTCATTAACTAAAGTAGGGAACACAATTCGATCACAAACAAGTTGGGATTCCCCTGTTGATGCATTGACTATGTATGCGTATGAGGCTAATGTTGAAGAAAAGCGAAAGCGAGAGGAGAAGAATCAGGGTTCAAATAAGAGAGTAACAAGACAAAGTGGAAAGGAAGTTCGAATTGAGGAGCCAATTGAAATAGAAACTCACAAAGAAGAAAAGAAGGAACCTAAAAAGGTCCTACTTATAAGCTAGTTTCACATTTGAAAAAACAAACAGATTTGAAGCAAGTACTTGATGATAATGTACTTAAGAGTATTGTTTCTATTCAATTAGGAGATTTGCTCGGAATTGCTATACGTGAGTTTATCGATGAAATACTTGATAGTCTTAAGATAAACAGGAAGTACTTTGAAGAACCAATATCAAACGAGCCACTTCCAATGGTCCAAAATATTCAAACAGAAGTAAAGGGTAAAGAATATTACCTAAGGTACTTCCCAATGATGAGCAAGAATGGAATGTACCTGAAAGTTACTATGCAAATAATCTTTGGGCTAGAGGCACAACAGAAACTATGGTGAAACTTGGTGGGAAACCAAGACCTTAAGTTGCTCTTATTGACTCTAGGTCAGAAACTAATGTAATTTCCAAAAATGTTTATGATCAAGAGAAGTGGCCTATTGATTGAGAGCACGGTGGAGGATGAAATCTGTTAATAACATTACTCGAGCTTTGCATGGAGCATGTGCTCATGTACCAATTTCCATAGGAGATGTTTGTGATGAGCATCACTTTTTCATACATGATGGTTTCCCATATCCAGTAATTTTGGGACAACCATTCATTAGTGAAGCACGAATGGAGACTAAAGTCCTCAATGATGGAAGTGTGTATGCACGCATTCGTTCACGAGATGGGCTTAAGTCTGTTCAATTTATGACCGTGTGTGTTAACCATCCGCGTAATAGGATGTTGCCGAGAAGTGATCCTATTGGAAATTTTGAACAAGATTTTATAAAACTGCCATGATTAAGCAAGATGATTGTGGCACGAGGTTTATAGAAATCTTGCCTCCTGCCATGATGGAAGAAAATTCAAGTCTTGTCTGTGATACAAGAGAGTCAAAATTTATAAGATGCAAAGATATGAATCGAGGGTTGAGGAAAATTATTGCACAAAAAGAAAAATATTTTATGAAAGAAGGATTGATAGAACAAGATGATAAAATTAGTGGTTTGTTTGATTGCTTTTCATGTTCTGATATAGTGGAAAGCATTGAAACATTTCTAGTAAAAGAGAACTCCTATGATCATTTTTTGAATGTATATTCACTTGAGGCATATGTGACTATATCTGAGTACTTTGAGTCTCTAATTGAGAAAGAGGAGATAGAGTTTGAGCCTCAAGTTGAAACAAAATACAAGACTATTGGTAGGAAAGTTAAACCTGTAGCACAACCTTTACCTAAAGAAAGTCAAAACATTGTGAATAAAGTAAGTGATGAGCCCAGTCTGAGAGATGTTAAGAAAATTGGTCATACCTTTACTGATGAAACCATAGAAAAATTAAAGATTGGATGTGAAAACTTTCTATTGCCACAAGAAAAGAAGAAATTTGAATGGGTGATTAGAAAGCACGGCAAAGCATTTGCATTTGAGCCTGGAGAAATAGGATGCATAGATCCAAAGGTAGCAGCTCCGATGGTGATTTTCACCATTCCTCATGTCCCTTGGAATTTACGAGCTATACCAGTTCCAAAAACTCATCTCCCAAAACTGATTTGCTTATTAAAAGAAAAAATTAGCATGCAGATTTTGGAACCTTCTACAGCTCCTTACTCAAATTGATGGTTTATTGTGCCGAAGAAGAATGGGAAATGAAGATTTATTCAAGATCTTCAACTAGTAAACAAAGTAACAATAAGGAATGTTGGTATTATTCCAATTGTAGATGATTATGAAGAAGCCTTTGCCGGTCATGCGATTTATTCCATGGGAGATCTCTACTCCGGATACGACCAATTTCAATTGGCATTAGGTAGTAGAGACATTACAACTATGAAGACTCCATTAGGATTGGTGCGTATGTGCACGTTACCGCAAGGAGCCACAAACTCGGTGGCACACATGATGAATGCAATGCATAGTGTATTACATGATTTCATTCCTCGATCGACTATGCCATTTCTTGATGATGTACCGATAAAAGGATGTGAAGAGAGTATAAAAGATGAACAACTTGATGATGAAGGATGTAGGAAATTTGTAAAAGATCACATATTAGATTGCGAGAAAATTTTAGAACGATTTGAAGAAGTTCATTTGACTCTTTTTGGTGAGAAATCAGTGTTTGGTGTTAATGAGGTATTAATAGTCGGCCACATGTGCGGTCATTATGGACGCAAACCATATCCTGCGAAGATAAATGCAATTAACCAATTACCTAATGTTTGTTATAATATGAGTGAAGTTAGGCGGTTTCTTGGAGCATGTGTATTTTACCATATTTGGATACCATATTTTGCTCATGTGGCAAATGACTTGTATCAGCTTTTGAGAAAAAGACAAAAGTTTTTTTGGATTGAAAGACATACTAAAGCTATGGAATCATTGAAAAATCTGCTCATTCAAGCTCCTATCCTAAAAAGGGCAGATTTTACTAGCGGAAAACCTATAATTCTAACACTGGATACAAGTCCTATTGGGATAGGATGGGCTGTAGGGCAAAATGATGAAAATGGGCATAGATATGCAATCAGATTTGGAGCAAAAATATTACATGAGAGACAAAAGAACTATCCACAAATCAAGAGAGAATTGTGGGGAGTTGTAACAGCTTTGAAGTGTGACAAAGAGTATTTCATTGGAGCATATGTAGTTGTGGAAATTGATTGCTTACTACTTCTTGGCATGATTATCAACTGCTCTACTCCTGATATAGAAATGCTCCAATGGATTGCTTATATAAAATCAATTAATCCTGAGTTTGTTCACATTTCAGGAAAGGCAAATCCTGTTGCTGACATGCTCTCACGAGCCAAACTGATAAGTGTGGAAGGAGAAAATGATGAAAAGGAGAGAGAATTATGTGCTTGTTCATATGAATCTAAAATTTTCACATCAGAGCACTTTAATGAAGATGAGTATGAAGAAAATTGGAAAGATATTCGAAAATATCTAAGCAAATTAGCTCCAGAAAGCTATTGGTCCCAAGCTAGATTTAGAGATATCAAGAAAAAAGCTTTCAATTTCTTCTTAAAAGATGGCTATTTATGGAGACATGTGAAAGGAAACATTGTAAATCCTCAAGAGTTGTAGGATTAAGATTATTGCAAAAGCAAGTCATGATGGAATGATACTATGTGGGCAGGACATAAAGGTTTTTTTGGGACTTATGAAAAGATAAAAGAGAGATATTAGTGGCTTGGAATGTATGTAGACGTTTTGAATTATGTAGCCACATGTAAGACTTTCCAGGTGTACTCAATTGTCAAACACAAAGGTTTTTTTGGGACTTATGAAAAGATAAAAGAGAGATATTAGTGGCTTGGAATGTATGTAGACGTTTTGAATTATGTAGCCACATGTAAGACTTTCCAGGTGTACTCAATTGTCAAACACAGAGATGAATTACATCCGACATATCCCCTAAACATCCACTATAAGTGGGTTGTTGATTTGGTTACAATGCCTCTAGGGATACAACATATGCGATATATTGTGCTCGCAAGAGAGGACCTGACAAACCATGTTGAAGGAAGAGCTTTGAGGACAAAAACCACAAGCAACGTATGTAAGTTTCTACTAGAAGATGTGTTTAGTAGATTTGGCTATGTTGAGAAAGTAGTTGCTGACAGAGGTGAGCTTGATGCTCAAGAAGCCAAGGACTTCTTTGAAAATTATGGTATTCGGCTATCACTCACCACTGCTTACAATCCTGAAGCCAATGGGAAAATTGAGCGTGGACATTCTCCAATTATTAAAGCTTTGGCTAAGGCTTGTGAGGGAAAAATAAAGAACTGGCCAAAATACCTTCCCTTTGCCCTATGGGCAGATAGGATGACGTGCACTAGGACTAGTAGATACATGCCAACATAAGTGATGTACTGTCAAAAACCTATATTAGCAACGGAGTCACATGCTTTAGCGTGGACTTCTTTGCCTTGGGAGGGTGAGATGTCGAGTGAAGATCTTCTAGCAGTGCGGATTCTTTAATTAGAGAGAGGAAGAAATTTAGTAGAAGAAGCGGTAGTTAAGCTCAGAGCATCTAGAGAAAGAAATAAGATTGCATTTGATAAGTCCCATAGATTAAGACCCAAAAAGTTAAATGAAGGAGATTGGGTACTCATCTATGATAGCTCACTTGATACGCAATACGAAGCTCGAAGAAAGTTGGTGAAAAGATGGTTCGGTCCATATGTGATATGTAAAGTGTTTGATAATGGTACATACTTGCTCAGGGAACTAGATGGAACCAATTTAAAGGAACTAATTGCTAGGAAAAGAGTTAAGTTATTTAAAAGAAGAGATAATGAGGATTATGAGACAGTGATAGATGAAGAGAAAGAGGAAGATGAAGAAGATGAAGAGCTTGTAGAAGAAATCCAAGATGGAGAAGAGGAAAATACAAATGGAGACTAAAGAATATAAATAGGTAAATATCAAAAGCGTAAATAAATAAGAAGATTAAATAAATATGAAATAATAAATAAGTTTCCAAAGGTATGATTGTATGTTGAATAATTAAAGTCTATAAACATGAATGTATGTTGGTGTACATAAATAAAGATTACATGTATGATCATTTCAAATGTGTCTTTTTTGCACGTGCAGCTATAGCTACAGATAAAGAATTGTGAGTCAACCATGGAAAGGGATTTTTCTCATGAGGCAGAGACATCATCTTGGAGGAATTGAGATCGAGGCAAGAATGTCAATTTAATTTCATCTAGAAATAGAGTTTTGACTCCAATTAGGAATGCATTATCAGAACGATCTTCGGATGATGCTTTTATTCTTGAATACTTACTTCCCGCACCTGTAGATCTCTTAGCACACAGAACAATGATTGAGGAAAGACCACCAGCTAGATTTGCTTCAAACTATATCAGGGATACATGTCCAGTGCGGCCTAGGTCTAGACTTGTAGATCAGACCAGGAATAGGGGACTGGCTCGACCTAGGGGTGTGCCTCTTGATCCATCCATGTATTATGTTTTCTTGTCCACTTATCTGTTCCCTATGCCTGCAGATATTCGAGAAGAAGAAGAAAGAGTTTTGGTAAGAATATATCGTGAAATGGTTCGAGAACAATGTGGAGATGATCCGTTAAGTGAAGAAGAGATTGATGCCTATATCCGTGACTACTTGCTTTCCGATTCGGTTGACCAAACAAGAGCCTTGGTATACATGCATCCATAAGAGTTAAAAATTGAATAAGACCAAGGGATTATGAGTTAGGAGTCAAAGATTGCTATTGTACATAAATAAAGGTGATTAATGCCTTCTAAACTTGTGATTTGAAGTGTGTATATATGTGTGTTTCATGATTATGCTTTGTTTCAGCAGTCAACTTCGAAAACATGTTTTAAAGAGAATTGAGCAAGGTATGTAAGTTGTATGGAATATCTAATAGTTTTATCAAACTTTTTTTAAGAAACAGGAATTGGATTAGCAAATGAAGAGTGACGACTCGGAATGGTGATGTTCTTCAGTAAAATTTCATCAATAAAGGGTTTGATTGTTTTTTGAGTTAATTTGTATATATGTATATAATGCTATTTGATCTACATGTTTCTTATTACTTGCCTAGATTTTATGAATGCAGGGAATGATCGAGGTAAAGACAATGGGAATAGAAGTCAAAGCACAAAATTCAGAATTCTTTTCATTAGTTTCCTCCTATAACCTTGATCTTTTGCACCATTATTGGACTGCATTGCATATAAAGTGTGCATATTTTGAGTTGAGAAGAACACATGTCTTAATTCCGGTAGGTGCACATTCATTTGCACATGAGAGATATTTGTAAATATTTTAAATAAATGCATGTTGAACCTTGAGTGAAAGTGAGAGGAGTTGAGTGAGAATAAGAGTGATTGCATTTGAGAGTGAAATTATAAGTGGAGAGATTTCTTTAGTAGAAACTATGAGAAGCATTTCCATATTTGCACATGATCATAAATACATGCACCTAGAGTACGCATGTTTGAAAATGTAAATGCACATGTGCTTTCAAATTGATAGATGCACGTCCAATTGCATGCTAAATAAGTTGTAAATACATCAAGAAAATTTGAGCTTTAGAATGAGTGAGAAGCCTCGTCGTCGAATGCTAATTACCTCTCTTATTGCACCATTATGTTTTGATGCACTTAGAGTATGCATGTATAGGGCCCACTACATGGCCGTGCATAGACACAATGATTTGTATGCCCATGCACTTGATTCTTTTCATTCTACTTGAGTTTCAAAATTACTTGCAGATAAAAAGTTGGTGGTGGTGTGTCCGGAGGCCACATAGGTTTGGAGGGGGTGGCTGTCATAGAGATTCTATCTTCGCCATTTCACTCTCAAGTTTTATTTGGGAACGAAAGTTCCTAATTAAGATAAAAGTAAAGGTGAGGAGGTGAGTGAGATTATTACTTCCGTTGTTGTACACAACTTCAGAATACCAGCTCCGAAAAGGGAACTTGCCAAGCAGAGGAGATATTACTAATCTAGGAATTGCAACATGGAGAGGAGGTATCACTTGGTGCAAATAGAAGAAAAAGGGCACTTCTCTCGGGGGTGCAAAGTCTTTTTTTTTTGCTCTCTCTCGAGTTCTTTTGATATTTTATGATATTTGATAGCTTTCAAGATCTGAATGTGGAGAGGACATGGACAAGAGAGGTTGACACGTAGTAAGAGGAGAGAGATAGAGGCAATAGGCCGGTGGCAATCCGTGCATTGCAGGAGGACATGTAGTAGAATAAAGCAATACCTGTAGCTTAATCAGCACCTTAATTCACATTGGAGAGAGATGGGATCCCCTGTTGATTGGCTGCTTCAGAGTCGTGGCATGCAGCTCACATACATAGAGGGGAGGCCTGGTTTTTCCCTTGAATGTGACAGGTTCGAGGGAGAGCAAGTTTTTACACCTGAATACCTATGAGAGATGAGGATCCTTTCTAGTGATGGTGATCCGTTGACATCGGCAGTCTCCCTTGCCTAATCCTTAATCGTAATGCAGGATTTTTGGATGCTCGGGAGTAAAAGGATGGAGATTTAAGTTCATGGACGGAAACAGCCCTCAAGAATCCATGCACAGGCATCCCTCAGGGAGTTGGATGGCGGCTTTGCACTAAAGAAGGGGGGATCGAAGCTTTTATCTCAGACACAGATCTGCGCATGCTCATACTAGCAGTTGAAAGGAATACTGATCATCTCACTAGCTTCTTTGACAAAAGAATGATCTGAGTGCAGTCAGAAGTGAATAAAATAAAGGTGAATTCAAGAGAAGACATTTATATGGCAGAGAGTCTTTGTGCGACATCATATATCGAGGGTCCCGAGGAGTAGTCGTCATTCATGCATAAGCCTTCAGGAATGGAAACTATTTGAGGCAGTGCAAGTTGAAAGGAGGCTCACGCAGAAGGGGAAAGAAAAGGAGTTCTGATGTGCTGGTCATTTGGTCTCTTTCAATGAAGAGAAGACTGCCACAAATGACTGATCATGTTGCGATTGTTCTCTAGAGTTCGAACGTGAAATCTTCCTTCAGATCTGCGAACAGCTGTTAAATAGCACATGTCATGAACATGGAAGGTGATGCAAATTATTTCATGTTTCCTGTTCTTTCTGCTCATTGCGATATACTTTAGAATGGAAGTATGATGCACTTTATAATGTTCAGTTAACTTGTACATACTAAGAATGGAAGTACAATGGAATTATGATGTTCTTTTAGAAAAAAATATGTATGTTCATTAGTGATATAAGACTATTATAACCTGCCTTATAAGCTTCATGGCAGAGATACCAGCTTGTGGTGAAAATTGCATTTTCACATTAAAGAATGTCCAGTCTAATTTATCTAACGTGTTGGCTTAAGTGATGCCATAGGGAAAGGTGTCCAGAAATAAATCACTTGTCATGGGTGTGTGCATATGAATGAAGTTTTGTTTTCATCTCTGCACATGTTTGCGGACTTTCAATCATTTAAGAACATGCAAACCAGTTTGTGATTCTGTTATTAGGAATGAAACACATTTTTTTTGTTTGTTTTCTAGAAAGATTGCGAATAAAATGCTCTCTCTTTGCTGTGGAAATATGAGTGCTATTTTTTTTTCTTTTTTTAAACTGCATACATCATACTGAAGTCGAATCTTGATTTCAAAGCATGATTTTGATTGACTACGTAAAGCAATTCTTTGTTCTCAGAAAAGTATGAAGGAGTGTTGGAATGCAGAAGGTAAAATATTTTTTTTTGCAACTTTTGTTTCGAAGAAAATGGATAGATTTGAAGTCAAAATTGTTTGTATGAAAGTATAGGCAAACAAAAATGTTGATTACTTTTGATGCGCCATATACATTCGGACACTCATTATGATATGAAAACTTACGTTAATGTTGGGAAACACATTCATCTATAGAAAGTTCGTATTAATCCATTACTTGCAAAAATGAAAGAGAGTTGCTCAAGTGAGCCTTCTACTTGATCTTTAATGATCTCATAATCCGAAATCGACACTTTAAGCCAATCAAAGGTTATTTTCTTGGCATCGTGTGTGCACCCCTAAGCACGAAATATACCGACAACAACGGGTTGTAATTTGGGAAGACTATGTGTTTAAAGTTATAGGTGTCAAAGTCGACTATAAAGAACTATAGTTTTAGACATAGGTAAATTGTTTAGATCATTTCTCAAGTTCTACTATGTCTTTTGAGATGATTTAACTTGGAGAAGGTGCACAAACTAAAGACGACACCTTGTGCAAAGTTTAATAAAAAACTTTACACATTTGATCAATCAATGAGTGAGTTACATGTAGTAGACTTTCTGTGTAGTTACTGTCTTCAAACTTTGTTCAAGATTTTGGTAATTGAGCATTGATCCTCCAAATTGGTAAAGGTTTTGAGTTATTCTTGATATAGAGGTGTTCTAATTTCAAGAATAGCTTGTTCTTTTGGAGATTAAAACTCTCCATTAGTGGTATCAGAGCAAGAAGCATCAAAATTGAAGAAAGGAGGACCCCGACTGCTCTAGTCATGAAGAATTCAACATTTGAAGATTCAAAAGGTGAAAGCTTGAGAGTAAAGCTTGAGAAGGAGGCCAAAAGATATCAAGAAGATCAGAAGGAACTTCATTAGAAGTAAAGGTAACCTTATTCCTCATAAAGGTTGAAGAATTTGATACACAGGTGAGGAAAGGATGGGAGATTCTCTTCAGATAGAGAAATTGGATAGAGAAAACTATCCAGCATGGTCAATGAGGATGGAAGCTCATCTTATGAGCAAAGACTTGATAGGTTATATCACAGGTGAAGAAGAAAAGCCTCAATTCAAAGATCCTAGTGTTCCAACCAGGGATGAACTATCAGATTTGAAAAATTGGATGAAGAGAGATGCTCAAGCCAGGAGCATTATCTATATGGGAGTTAATGACTACTTGTTACCTCACATTAGAGGTCATGAAAGTGCAAGTGATATATGGAATGCTTTGGAGGAGCACTTCCAAAACACCACAAAGTCAAGGAAGGTATCTTTGTGGGCAAAGTTTACCACATTCAAGAAGAAGGCCTCTCAATCCATCTGTGATTATGTAACAAGGACGAAGGACATTGCAGATGCATTAGGAGCAGTTGATGAAGACATTGAGGAGGATAAATTGATTAGGCAAATTCTCACAGCTTTGAGAGGTGATGACAAATGGAAGCCATTCATTTTGTCTACTGAATTATCAGTAGATCATTTTACTCCTAATTTAAATGAGTTGTTAGGACAGATGCTAACTTTTGAGTAGGATGTCAAAGGTGAAAGTGATAAGAGTGCACGTCAAGCAATGTATTCAAAGGATAAGAAGAAGAATAGCAAAGGGAAGCAACAAGCAAATGAAGATGATGGTACAACTAGCCAAGCTAACTTCCTAAGAGGAAGAGGAGGTGGCAAAGGTAGAGGAAGAGGTAGAAGCAATAAAGATGGAGCCAAAGATTGCTAGATTTGTGGTAAGACAAATCACTTAGCTCATGATTGTTGCCATAATACTTAGAACAATGGTGGATATAATTAGAACTTTAGTTCAAGAGGAAGAGGTGGCAAAAATCAAAGAGGTAATTTCAGACGTAGAGGTAGTAGAGGTTACTTTGGAAGAAATACAGGTACAGGATTTCAAAGTCAATCCTACAACAATACCTACTACAATTATGCTTCAGATCAGAAGGAGGATTCAACCTTGATCATGAATGCAATTTGTGAAAGGCAAAGTGAAGACCAAAGAGTTTTCTACATTGACTCAGGGTGTAGCAATCACCTGAGTGGCAACATAGCTTTGATGACTGATTTGGAGAATAAGGTAACTAATCACGTAGTTCAAATAGGTGACAATACAAAGCATAATGCAAAGTCAATTGGATCGGTGAAGGCCAAGGGTGGAAGTACTCTCCTGAGTAAGGTTTTGTATGTTCCTACAATTCGAAAGAGTCTGATAAGTGTAGGGCAAACTGTTGAAAAAGGTTATGAAGTAAGGTTCACTAATGAAGGAGTTTTTGTGGAAAACCCTAGCAATGAGTATAAACAAATTGCTTCAGGGAAGAAAGAAGGAAGACTTTGCACATTGAAGATTCAAGGTAATGTTGGTCATGCCTTGTTTACTTATGGAGGACATAAGATCTTTGAGTTAGATCTTTGGCACAAAAGGCTTGGACATTTCAATGAAAGAGGTATTAAAGATATGGTTAACAATGGTTCAGTGCTTGGATTGCCTAATGTTGGAGGTCAACATATGACATACAGATGTGAGTCATGTCCATCAGGTAAGGCTCATAAGCAATCTTATTCCAAACATGGTTTTATGTATTCAGAGAAGCTTGAGTTGGTACACACAAATGTGTGGGGACCATCAAAGGATTTTAGTATCAATGGTTCAAGCTATTATGTGATTTATGTTGATGATGCTACCAGATGGATCACTATCTATGTGATCAAAGATAAGTCAGAGGTATTTAATACATTCAAGAATTATCATGTGTATGCAAAAAGAATTACAGGTCAAAAGTTGAAGAGACTAAGGTCAGATGGAGGGGGAGAGTATTTCTCTAATGAGTTCAGTGATTACTTGTGGACTCTTGTTGAGTTTGCAAGATCCATGATGAAGAAGAAAAACTTTCCCAATTATTTGTGGGCTGAGGGTGTAAATAGAGCTACATATTTGGTCAATAGATTACCATGTAAAGCTTTGCAGGGTATGACACCATATGAGGCATGGTGGGGTAAGAGACCTACCCTAGATCATTGCAAAGTATTTGGATGTTTGGCATATGCATATGTGCCCTCTCAATTAAGGCACAAATTGGAACGTAAAGCTGAAAAGTATGTGTTTATTGGATATGATGATAAGTAGAGGGGATATAGGTTGTGGAGTCCATCCACAAAACAATTCCTTGTGTCAAAGGATGTTACATTTGATGAGCAAGGTACTTGGTATGCAGGTACATTCAATATTCATGCAGGTGATGAAGAAGTTGTGAATCAAAAGAAAGGTAAATCAAATGTTCAATATTTGATGAAGAAGAGAATAATGAAGTACATGTTGAAGTTGAAGAAGTGCCAAGGTTTGATGCAGAATGTGATGAACCAGAAACCTCAAGAAGTGGAGAACTCAGAAGGTCATCAAGACACAAATGGCAACCTACAAGGTATAGCTATGACACTTCTTTTTTGGCTACTAAAGATTATGCTTATATGGTAAATGCAGATGAAGACCCTTCTACATATGAAGAGGCAAAAGGTAAGGAAATTTGGGAGAAAGCTATGCAGGAAGAGTATGATGCATTGATGGAGAATGAGACATGGGATTTGGTTCCTAAACCAAATAGTCATAAGATCATTGGATGCAAATGGGTCTACAAGACAAAGAGGTATGCAGATGGAAGTGTGTCTAGGTATAAAGCTACACTTGTTGTGAAAGGGTTTGCTCAGACATATGGAATAGATTATGATGAGACCTATAGTCATGTGGCAAAGATGACAACTATCATGACACTCATAGCCATTGCTGCATGTAAAGGTTGGAAGTTATGTCAATTAGATGTGAAGAATGCCTTTCTAAATGGTTATATTTCAGATGATGATGGGTTCATTTACATGTGCATATATGTTGATGATATAATTCTTACAGGTAGAGATGAGAAAGGCATTCAAAGCCTAAAGATACAAATGGAGAAAGAGTTCAAGATTAGTGACTTGGGAGACTTGTCATATTTCTTGGGCATGGAGATCTCATACACTCAACATGGAGTGTATGTAACTCAAGAAAGGTATTTGAAGAATTTGTTGATCAAGTTTAAAATGGAAGATTGGAAGGTAGCACCTACTCCAATGGAAGTGAATCACAAATTGAGCAGATATAGAGGAGAAGAGTTCAAGGACATGAAGCTATATCAAAGTTTGGTTGGTAGTCTGATCTATGCTACATTAACTAGGCCTGACTTGTCATATGTAGTAGGTGTGTTGTCTCAATTCATGCATTGTCCTAGGAAAAAACATTGGATTGCAGGACAAAGGGTGTTGAGGTACATTAATGGTACACTCAAAGAAGGTTTGTATTATGGTTTTACATCAGATACAAACATTAAGATATATAGTGATATAGATTGGGAAGGTACTCCAGATGATAGGAGATCAACTTATGGATACTTGTGTTATGCGGGAGATAAGTTAATCTCTTGGTGTTCTAAGAAGCAACACATAGTTGCTTTATCATCCATAGAGGCAGAGTGTAAACGTATGGTTGAAGCTGCAAAGGAAGTGATATGGCTTAAGACTCTTATGAAGAGTTTTGACATCATTCAGAGTACACCCACTATTCATGGAGATAACATGAGTTCATTGTATCTAGCTGCTAATCTTGTTTTTCATGCCAGGACTAAACACATTGAGATATCATTTTCTAAGAGAGAAGGTGATGGATAAGGATATTGAATTCATACATACTTCAACAAAAGATCAGATAGCTGATATGTTAACCAAAAGCTTGGATGGACCAAAGCTACAGAGATTCAAAGACATGCCAGGTATAAAGACGATAGAGAAAACCTCAATTTATGATTGAGGGGGAGCTGTTGGTGCAAGTCAATCAACAATTGAAGTTTTGATGAAGGATTGAAGTCAAGGTTTGAAGAAAAGATCAATTTATGAAGCATGAAGAAAGCACATGTTCAGAAGATGACTTGTATACATATGTACATTAATTTAGAGCTAGCTCACTTATACCTTTTGCTTGGTTATGAGCGTGTACATATTTGCCTATATATACAAGTAAAAATGTCAGGGAAAATATGAGAGTATGTGAGAACAAGATTTTAGAAGAATTAGAAGTCATTAGACACTTTAGAAGTGAAGTAGATCACTCTCTCATCCAGATGTAAAAATTTCCTGAATAGAAGAAAATTTGCGCCCGATATTTCTGAGAGTTCTCCTTCTGTGTTGAATCTTTTGTGAAATGCTTTTGTACAAGTCTAAGTCTATAGTTGATTGACCTCTGTACAAGTTTTCAACTTCTAACTATGATTAGGCTGAGAGAATTGTGTGTAGAAACATTTACATGTGTAAATGGGAAGAAGTGAAGTTACATGAGGTGCAAAATTCGATGCTAATGTTTTGGTCAGTTCTCCTTCCTTAGTGTAAAATGTTGAGCAAGCAAGCACTCATTATTTAAGTTGGAAGGTAAGATACCTATGGCTAAAAGCATTTGAATAAACTGGTTGTAGTTTGGGAGGACTATGTGTTTAAAGTCACAGGTGTCAAAGTCCACTGTAAAGAACTATAGTTTTAGACATAGGTAAATTGTTTAGATCATTTCTCAAGATCTACGAAGTCTTTTGAGATGAATTAACTTGGAGAAGGTGCATGAACTAAAGGAAACACATTGTGCAAAGTTGTATAGAAAACTTTACACATTTTTTTAGTTAATGAGTGAGTTATATGTAGCAAACTTTCTGTGTAGTTACTTTCTTCATAGTTTGTTCAAGATATTGGTAATTGAGCATTGATCCTCCAAATTGGTAAAGGTTTTGAGTTATTATTGATATAGAGGTGTTCTAATTTCAAGAATAGCTTGTTCTTTTGGAGATTAACACTCTCCATCAAATATAGCAATATTTGACATGTATTCACTTCCTCCGTCAGATCTTAATGTCTGAATATACTTCCCTGTTTGCTTTTCCACCATAGCCTTGAACTTTTGGAAGTGTGTAAACACCTAAATCTTCTCTTTCATAAAGTATACCCATACTTTCCATGTATGGTCATCAATTAAATGACATAAAACCTCTAGCTGCCCATAGATATGGTCTTTGCAAGACTCCAAAAAGCTATGTGTACTACATTTTAATCAATTTTGTCTTACTTTCATAGCTACTAACATGGATAAATGGTTCATGTTTTCATGTAGGACACGTGAAATGTGACTCTAGACCCAAAAGTCTTGGTATCTTTACTCAAGAATACAAAATAGAAACTGAATTAGTAGACCTTCTAGTCAAGGTATTTTGTTAGTGTAAACTTCTTTCACAAAGAATCAATGCCTAAAGAGAAAATTTGAGTTAAATATGGGGGACCTTTATTTTAACTCTTTGGTCATAGACACTGTATGTGTGTATGTGTATGAGTATATACAGTGTGTATGTGTGTATGCATGTATATGTGTATGTATATGTGTGTATGTATATATTTATATGTGTATGTGTATTTGTGTATATATATAAATAGATAGATGAGTATGTGTGTATGCATGTATATGTATGTATATGTGTGTATGTATATATTTATATGTATATATATATATATATATATATATATATATATATATATATATATATATATATATATATATATATATATATATATATATATATATATATATATATATATATATATATATATATATATATATATATATATATATATGTGTGTGTGTGTGTGTGTATGTGTATTTGTATATATATATAAAATATAAAATAAACCTTAATAGTGTCAAAACAGATACATTACTCCATCCAAAAGGATTTTGAAGATTTAGAATAAGTAAGCTTGCACTTAGTTATTTCAAACAAATTCTTTCATATATATATATATATATATATATATATATATATATATATATATATATATATATATATATATATATATATATATATATATATATATTTAGAAATACGAACACTTTTTCTCTCATTTTGATACCAATCCATAAGATCTGCAAATGCCATCTTATCATCATCATTGCAAAAATCTTCTAGTTTATCTTCTTTTCAATGTAGTGCTTTCAATCTTGCATATTCTATGAGATCACTTTTGTGTAGCCTCCTCATGGATGCTTCTGGTAAATGAGGTCTTAGTGGCAGCTCTGAATGGTGTGGTGGAAGATCATCAATATCATACATTGGAATCTACATAGATGCATCAAAATCATTAGTACTCCATACATGAATGAAAAATAAATTTAAAACAAAATTTCAAATATGCAAGTTGATTTGAAAAGAGTTTTAATTAATTAGAGTTTTCCTTGCAACACAGGATAGGTGGACAAAAAATTTTCACTGCTCTCTAAAAGGTGCTCTTAGATGTCTATGCCATCTATAATTCACTAATAAAATTTCATCACCAGCACATAATGAAGTAATAGCATTGATAACTATGTATCTTGCGACATCTCTAATCATGTATGGTGACTCACGAATACTTTCACACTCTTCAAATGGGCCATTAGTCAATGAACTACTATATCCTCAACTACTTCTTATTAAAACTACTATATTTTCATGCATGTAAGGTCTTCCATCAATATATAATCTTTCTTTTTTTTGCATGTCTAATCCTTATATGAGCAAGAGAAACTACATTTAAGCACAATCCATTAGTACTCATGCTTTGAATATTACATGTAAGTTTATGAAAATCTTCCCATCTACATATAGGACCACAAAATGACAAAAGAGTGACTTCAGAGTTCAGAGGCAGATACAAATCCTCTACAATAAAGAGACCGTGACCAACACCATTGATAACTGAGGGAGCAAACATATAGCAATTATCCCAAAAGTTAAAAACCTCTCCATCCAAAGGAAGTGGTCTTCTATGACATCCTCCATATCTTCTTCTATCATATGTTTCTACTAGAAGATAATCACGAGTTGGCAACGGATAATCTCCATCAATTTTAGTTTGTAAACTACAAGGTAGAGGATTTCAAGAAACCTTGGCCTATATTTGTTAAATGGCATGATCCTAATGTGTACGAGGAATATTAGCATTATTATTAGGAGAATCATCATCATCATCTTCGAGGAGATATTCTTGTATATTAAGTATAATTTTATTTTATAAATGATTTTAAAATAAACTAATGGCATTAATTTATGGAATCAATACATATCCAAGCATTATCATGTTGATCAAATGGTGGTGCACACTCAAAAATACCATAATCCACCTCATGTTACATACATTCGAATTGTGATCTTTGATACATGCCATAGCAAAGATTACACCTAATATAATATGCTCTCAAGAGTAAAAATCATCATAAATCCTATCGCAAGGCACACATGAAGCAATTGCATGGGTAGGAGGTGGTGGATTATGCAAGAAACTAAGGATTACGACCACCACATGCTAGAGAGATGACTCTCCTCCCAACCAAATGCCTCTATATATAGCTCTCTCCAGGGGATTGTCTTCTTGGGCAGGTGGATGCTAGCCAGCCAAGTGTCAGCCATGTAACTACATGTGCACCAAGTGTCCCAGTTAACTCGAGTTAAATGAAGTGGATGCTTCTAGAAGGCTCTAGATCTCTTTGGGCAAAATACTCTCCCCATGTCCCCCATGGGGATTGAACCCAAGACCTCCTCCTTCACATCCTTAAGACTTAACCACTAAGAAAAGTGGATCACTTATTCACAAGAGCACAAGACCTTCTAGTAAGTTTAAACTCGAGATCTTTGGTCATACACACGGATGACCAAACGGTGTCTGATTTCAGATTTGTCTGAACCGGCTAGACCCTTGGATCATAGAATTACTTTATTAAATTCTTCCCCCCTTGGAAAATATTTTTGTCCTAAAAAATAGAGCTATATACATACTGTAGGCAACCCCCGAGCCTCATGTTCTAAAACTGGAAGAACATGGTCATGTTCTAAAACTGGAAGAACATGTCTCATCCCTGTGGTGGCATCCTCGCCAAATGATTCAAAACACTGTCTCATTTTGCACTTTGATGAATTGGACAAAGTAAAAACTAGTGAAAGAATAATAAGGGTGGATCTAAACACATCCCTGGTCAATTCACAGTTTTTGGATGTGCGATCTAGGCACAAACATATGAACTAGGTGGATTCAAATTTCTAGTCCATTTCTAGGCATAATTGGTGCATGGACTTAGTAATGAAGGTGGGATTCTTATCCCTTGCAAGACTTTGAGAGCTCTTGATTCACTTGAATTTGTTTTGGAGAACTTGAAGTTTGGTTGTCCCAAATATCTAACTTAGATGTTTGTACAATGGTTTACATTGATCCAACAATTACTTGATTTTTTCACCCAACTAGAGGACTACTTTGTCCTAATGAGTTTAAAAATCCTATGTAAATTGTAAGAAAAAGTTACCACTTTCTTTGAGTCAACCATACTATAACTTGACCAATTCAAATTAAAAATGAAAACTGTTCAACTTAGATTTTTCTCATAGTCTTGAGCTTGGGAATTGTCAATCTGTTGAGTAATTCCTAACTTCTCTATTCTAGAGTATGTTGGACTCTAGGAAATCACTTATGCTATAACTTGAAGTAAACTCAAATAAATAAGTGACTTAGACTTATTATCTTTTGAAGATTGAAAATGTTCTTGTACATAACATCTATCTACGATGTTTTAATTTAGTTATCTAGTTCTAACCAACTAACCTTGGTCGTTTGCAAAAGGAATCAGATACCATATCTGAGCCAATTCCAAAAGATTTGAAAAGCGGAAAGAAATAACTGAAAACTCAATACAACCAATTCAAACTTCGAAGATATGTAAGCTCGCTATGAGTCAAAGTCTAGATGACTCAGGACTTTAACTTCTCAAAGATCTGTTTCAACAGAGTATTGAAGCATTCTATTTTTAACAGAAATAAACTGGATTCTCAAAAAGATTCAAAGCAAATCCAAAAACATCATCCAACCACAAGATATTAGTGTGGTAACCAACATCAGTGTGTCGGCCCACTGAGGTTCTGCTGATGAGTTTTGTATTCAAATAATGCTTCACTTGAGACTAAGTTCACGTCACATTCAGTCTTTCTCACTCCTTACTTGGAATGCAATTCTTGTGCATTTCTTTGAAAGTAGTTAATTTATCAAGTTACACTAGGAACTTGATGTTTGACTTAGTCAATCAAATCCTTAGTTAAAAAGATCAACTCAAAATCAAAGTCCAAATTCTTTCAGAACTTAAAATATTTTTGAATTAACAACACTTTATCTTGAAGTGCTTCAAGAAGATCTTGGAAGTTATTTACTTCATATCTTCTATTTTCTTGAACTTGAAGCTATCTTGAAGTATCTTGAGATACTACTTTCATCCTTGTTGAATTAAACTCCTTCTCTGAAGTCTTAGTTCCCTTGAGGATCAAACCTAACTTCAAGATCTAATTTAGAACTAAAAGATAATCATCATCCACGGTCCGATGTCCCATACCATCTTTCCTACATCAATTTGAGTATAAAATCTGGTGTCCCATACCACCCTATTTTATATTCACATTAATGAGTGGGTGATACTTATCCTAAAGTCTAAACATCTCTTGATAGAGTACCTTCATACTTCAATTCTTTCCAAGAGATTTGAAGTTGCAGGTATTACCTCTAACTAGATTTTCTAGGTTTTTTTATCCCTTCACACAATCCTTTCATGATCTAGTGCTTTCCTTGAGGAACTTAAAAAACCTTTTGATGGAGCATCCATCCTTCTTTGCTAGGGTTTACAAATGAAAACCAATCAAAACTCAAAGTACTTGAATTTTCACAAATTCAAGTTCAATTGGTTTATCCTTGACCAATTTGTAGTGACAAGAGTTTTTGACTTCTTGTTTTTAAATTCCTTTCTTAGTGAAGCTTTGGGTACCTACCCCGGCTGGGACTTTTATAGGAATCTCTCTACTGCCTAAGTCTAAGCATCCGCTCATGCTCTCTAGATTTGTACCAAAATTCCTTTAAGGATAGGCAAACACTTATGTTTTACCTTCCACAAACTTAAGGACTGTCTTCATGGTTGCAGACTACATTCTTGGAATTGCTTCACTCTATTCAGACTTGGAACAACTTACTCTTTTCACAACTTTCCATTGGATAAATGGAACTTGAGTGAATAAATCCCAAATAGAATTTTATTGTCAATACTTGGACAATCTATAAAGTAGTTCAAATCACATGTTCTTGGACAATCATGGCCAAGCTTGATCAAGTTTAGTTGATCTTGCGACTAAAATAAAGACTTAATCTTTATTTTTAAGATCTTTAGAATTATCAAAAAGCTTCTTTGCTTACCCACGGGATTTTTTAGAGATCTTTTCCTGAACTTCAGTCCAAGCATACACTGATGCCTCTTAGATTCCAAAGCTAAGAATCTTTGATATACCTTTTAGGTTATATCACTATTTGGTAAGTAACCAATACTTGTGGTTTGGGAATTACTGGGAACTACTTGCTGACTAAAGAGTTTAAAGACTTTCCTTCTCACTACTTGGGAGAACATTATTCTTCAAAGACTTGAGATTCCTTCTAGGGAATCAAATAACTTGAGCAAATAATTCATCATGGAATCTTTTGCAATGCTGGATTCTTTCAAACAATATCCAGAAACCTTACTGACTCAATCGTATTCATTTCCTGAGTATCAAACTAGAGATTAAATATCACCTTTAGGATATGGTTTCCCATGCCACTATGAAAGTTTAAGTTGAACTTTCATTTATGTGATATTGACTCCTATTCTTGAGTTTGATACAAGATTCATTATTATTGTTCAATCTTTAGATGTTACTAGAGTCCTTTAACATATTGCACCAATCAAAATTATGTTTAAAGTCCAAGCATCTATTGATGATTGGTAATGCTACTATGAACACATAACTTGTGAACTTTATAGCTTATTTTAGGAAAAGTTGATGGATTGGAGATCCATTTCTTGGAACTTTGTATTCCTAAATGAAAAGTTCACACTTGCCTCAAGTCCTTAGGAACTTAAATTATTTCCTAAAGATTGCTTACTTTGATTTCATCTTGAAGCTTCCATTAGCTTAAATGAAACCAAAAGTTTAACTCTCTAAAAAGAGTTCTTCCATGTTTCTATGATTGCTTAGCTAGTTGCATCATTTACCAAAGATGCAACTATAGAACCTAACATCCTTTTATTGACGTCAAAGATCAATTGATGTTAAGGTTCAACCTTTGATTTCCATCACTCCTTGGGATGAAATCAAATGAAAACTTATAAAAGCTTCATAGTTTTTCTTGGCATCTTTATATTAGAACATCATCATTCCTTTGGTCCTATCATATATTATGAATTTATGTGTATTTTGGGAAGAGTTCATGAATCAATTAAGATCCTCTACTTGGAACATGTGCCTTCCCAAAAATAAATTCATCTCAAACATGGTAGGAGAATGATCTCACAAGGAATGGAAGGCTTGACTATTTCATTTTAGTGTCTCTCTTTTAGGAAATATCTCAATTCCTAAAAGTCACTTACCAAGTTTTCATCGTGAGATACAAATCTTGAAACCACAAAGAAACTTCTTTGGAACTTTCGAAATCTTCTAAATAGAAGAGTGCTTCCAAAGTTTCCATGTTTTCATGGCCCTATGCATCATTATCAAAGATGTAAAACATGAACGAAACACAAATCTACTGAGCTTCAAAGTTCAATTTATATTTAAGTTCATCGATCTGGTGTTTTTGAGTTCCATGGAATCAAAGATTGCTCATGGAACTTGGAAACATAGCTGAAGTTATCATCCAATCTTGGGATGCTTGAGAAGTTACATAACTTTTGTAACTAATCAACTAAAGCTTATCCACATGACTTTCTAAATATCACCTATACCTAGAGTAATCATTATAAGCTTATCTTCATGAATCCCTAAGTACATCCGGGAATTAGAGTCATCATACATAGCAAAAAGTTTGCAAGTAATTAAATTTTCTTGGTCATCAAGAAAATTTGATACTTAACTTTCTCCTAGTGCCTACTTATGCCTAGTAAGACATCAAATATACTTAATTGTCATTAAGTATTTATCTTTGATAGCAAAGTATCAACTTAGGAAGGAATCGACTAATTACTTGAGCTACAAACTAGAACTTGCATGTCTTTGCAACTAACTAATCCTTTGTCTTCCTAATGTCAAGCTGCGAGCTTTATAAAGCAAGCTAAATACTAAGAGAGTACATTATTATATCTACTTGCAAACAAATTCCCCTTCTATCATGCAAACGCATGTGCCTACATGCAAATGCATATGCTCACATGCATATGCATGCATCTTCTTTGCATGCCCAAAAATAATGCAACAATCGTGCATAAGCTTGATACATGACTTTTCCTTGTACTAAGAATGTATATCATGCAATCTTGATGCATGTATATCCTTTCCATTGTCCTAATGCACTATGATATAAAAACATATCCTTGTGGTGCAATAAAAAGCTTACTCATGGAAAGGAAATATGGAATTAAACTACCAAAATACACTCTTTGATGCACAAAGATCCTTTTTTAAACTAAGTCTTTCCTTAATGCAAAGTAATGCTTGGAATGAGAAGTGGATTGTTTCATTATTCTAATCTAGACTTAATCAATTGAAATCTTGGCTATTTTAATGTACATCTAGGATTAAGTGTAGAATAATGAAAACAAGATAAATCAAGCATTAAGGCCAAGTAGAAACTAGAAAATACTTAGCTTTGATCATAGCTTCATCCATCCTCTGATCCTTGCAAGGAGCTATTCACCATCCTTGTTAGCTTCAAGAACCTTGTACTCATAATTCTTGATCACACACAATGGATAGAATAGAGGCCTCTATTTTTGGATGTCATAGCTTCAAGATCCACATGCGGGCTACTGCGGATGTCCATCTTTTTAGATACATCACAGATGTCAATATGATTAATGAGCTGCAGATACTCTCCCTTTTTTAACTTTGTTGATCTGCGTTTGCTTTGCAATCTCAAACTATAGAAGAGTTTGTCACGGTTTACTCAACCCGATGTGACTGTGCTCGTGGATAGTGCAGCGAGTGTATTTCTAGACATCAGGGGTTCAAGCCCCGCCTAGTACTAGCTACAGAAAGCATGTAGTATATTGCTTTTGATATAGATCTCTAGAAGTTGCATGAACAAACAAATCATATGAATGATCCTTGGGCTCATGGATATGAAGAAGCCCATGTTTCAACAAGGTCCTGTGTTTGATACCGGACTTCCCATGCAGGAAAACCTTCTGTCTTTTGTTTGTGATAATCAGAGCTTTTACACATTATAAAGATGTTTGGATATAATTCAAATGTACCAACTACGAGAAAGTGTAGCTAACTCATCGATGCAAGTTCGATCACCGAATCCATCAATCTATGCAGAGACTTTGGAATTTTTCTCATGGGCACTACTCGAGGCCCGTTTCCATACAGATATAGGCGAATCCATCCGCAGACCAGATACCGAGAATTCTTGCGAGTATATTGGCTACAACAGCATGATTCTATGAGAGCGAACTGAGGAAAAGCTATTCCTATGCATGCTCAGGAGCAGAAAGCCATTCATATGTGAAAAGCGCACTCAGGAGGAAGCTATCCATATGCAAAATTTTAGAAGAAAAGCTAATCTATATTTTTGAATATGAGGAAGATGATGAGCTATGGAGATCACCATGAAAGCTTGCCTAAGCTCTGATACCAATGCAAGAAACTAAGGATTACGACCACTACATGCTAGAGAGATGACTCTCCTCCCAACCAAATGCCTCTATATATAGCTCTCTCCAGGGGACTTCCTTCTTGGGTAGGTGGATACTAGCCAGCCAAGTGTCAGCCATGTAACTACATGTGCGCCAAGTGTCCCAGTTAACTCGAGTTAACTCAAGTGGATGCTTCTAGAAGGCTCTAGATCTCTTTGGCCAAAATACTCTCCCCATGTCCCCCATGGGGATTGAACCCAAGACCTCCTCCTTCACATCCTTGAGACTTAACCACTAAGCTAAGTCGATGACTTGTTCACAAGAGCACAAGACCTCCTAGTAAGTCTAAACTCGAGATCTTTGGTCATACACACGGATGAACAAACGGTGTCCGATTTCAGATTTGTGTGAACCGGCTAGACCCCTGGATCATAGACTTACTTTATTATGGAGTACCCTCTGATTCGTCAGATTCTAATTATAATATAACAATAAAAAACCATATATCATTCATGTATGTATCTATCAAATATTAGAATTAAAAGTTTGATATACTTATAGTAAGTAGTCCTTGCACGGTTAGGAGACCATGGTGGAGTTCACTCTAATTGATCCAAATCCGATTGTGTAGCAAAAAAGGTACTATATATTGGTAATCTAATTATTTACATACATACACATTCACATGTACACATTTACACATACACACATATTCACATATATGAAGATACACATTTTGACATATGAATACATCTAAAAAATCATAAATGTGTGACATGTGTATGTATGTATATGTGTGTATGTGTATGCATCTGCGTATGTGTGTGTATATATGTGTATGTGTATGTTTGTGTGTTATCTACGTGTGTGTATGTGTATTTTTGTGTATGTGTGTATATGTGTATGCACTTGTGTATGCTTACTATAATTTATTATTTCTAATAATATTATAACATAAATGTTTTTATTCATTTTAATAGCATTGAAATTTAAGTATCTTCCTACAACTCTTGGTTTCTACTACTCTCTATACGTCTGACAACTAAGTATCTTCCTACATCCCTAGTCATGCAAGGTGATTCATGACTATTTTCATGCTCATGTATGTGTATGTATATGTATGTGTGTGCATGTATATGTGTGTGTATGTGTATGTGTGTGAATATGTATGTATGTGTATGTGTATTTTTTTATATTGATCCTTTTTTAGATTAAAGTAATAGCAGATATTGTACGGTACAAAAAAATAAGAGAAGAGATGACTTACAACGTGAGATGTGGTAGTATTTTCAAAGATAGCTACGTCTTGAGGAATCATTTCCTTAAGAAAAGGCATGCAAAATAGTTTATATTACTATGAGTTATAATTCTCATATGTTTTATCAATATTTTACATTTAATCTATAAACTTTTGTCTCGATAAATAAACATAGGCTGCTACAAATAAGAGAGTTGAATCAGTTCATGCATCACACTTAGGCCAAATGGGACATCACGGTTTTATTCCTACATTTGTAAGTATATGTATTATTGAAACTATATTTGTTATTTTATTTAAAACACTAATCATTAATCTTTTTTATTTGTTTCAAAGTAGCAAAAAGATTATAGTTTCTTGTTGATATATTTAGGTAGTGATGTGTGTGAACACTCTAGGACCGCCGGGGCACTTTTTTCCCTCTTTAGGAGGTTTTTTTCCCCCGGCTTGTATATACGCCTATTGCCCTAATGGGCTACTTATCTTTGTACATTCTCTAGTAATACATTCAGTCTTGTGTGTTGTGCTCCAAGCTTCTTCTTCTTCCTTGTGCTGTTCGCGTGCTTCCGCAGACGTCTAACTCCAACAATTGGTATCAGAGCAGGTCGTTGCTTCTTCTAGGGCGCCGTCGACACTCCTCCGTTTGCAGTCTCAGATTCGCACAAAATTTGGTGAGCATACTCAGCGTGTTTCCGAGATCAAAACAGCTTTGCTATGTGGTGCCGAAATCGCGATCTGAGCTCGTTTCGGCCTCCGAACGCACTATCGCAGTGCTTGTGCAGGCTATTTCATCCTTTTGTGCCAAAGGTATATACCAGTTTCTGTTCGCCAGTTTAAGCGTCTCGAAGTCTACTACAGGTCTAGCAGAACTCGTCTGGACAGTTCTGTTCAACTTTTTGAGATACAGTCAATTTTCTGCATCAAGGTATTTTAGTCACCGGCCATGGCTGAAAGCAGTGATGTATTCCGTATGTTGGCTGTTGAGGATAAGTTGGATGGTACCAACTACCCATTATGGGCTTATATGATGCGACATGTACTGGTTGCAAAAGGATTGTGGAACATTGTGCAGGGTGTTGAAAGACGTCCTGTTACACCTGTAACGACAGGTACTGCAAATACAGGTGTTGGAGCTGATGAAGATGGTGTCGAAGATGATATTCCGCAGATTCCTGTTCGTGCTGCTGTTTTTGTTGCACCTACTGCAGAGCAGATTCGTTGGGATGGCAGAGATGCCTAGGCACATGCATTGATAGCTTTGTCTGTCAAACGTGCCATTATTCCTCACATTCGCTCTTGCAGAACAGCAAAGGATGCTTGGGATACACTTACCACTTTATACCAGGCTAGGAATGAGGCTCGTGTTGCTTACCTCCGAAAACAGTTGGAGAGTGAGCACATGAATGAAGGTGATTCGATGGACAGTTTTCTTACAAAGATCAAAGACCTGAAGGAACAATTGATTTCTGCTGATGAGGTTATACCAGATAGCTCACTTGTGCAGACCGTTCTGAATGGCCTTCCTGATTCATATCAGAGTTTTGCCTCTACTCTTCGATTGATGATGAAAGGCAATTCGAATGCCTTGTCATTTGAGGAATTAGTCTCTGTTCTGTTGCAGGAAGATCAGTCCAGGCAGAACAGGTCCATTATGCGTGTTGCAGATCAAGCTTTCCTGGCTAGTCAGAAGGGCAAAGGAAAATGGAGCTCTTCTACTAGTAAGCAGAAATCTGCAAATGCTGCACAATCGAAGAACCAGGATAAAGATGAGAAGAAATCAGAAAAGCAAAAATTGTTCTGCAAGTACTGTAAAGGAAATGATCATATTATAAAGAACTGTCCAAAACTGGCTGCTAAAGAGGCAAAGAAGAAAGAGGCTGGAATGGTTGTTGCAGAGGCCTCTACACCAAAAACAGAGTCTGCAAATCTTGTGCAGGAAGAAGAATGGGCGTTTACTACTGTCTGCAGTTTTGACCCATCTTCTCATGATCAGTGCATGTCTGCAGTAGACTCAGATGTTTGGTACTTTGACAGTGGGGCAATCAAACATATTACCTCGCAGCGCAGTTTCTTCTCTTCACTCGAGCCTGCCCCTACAGGGAATACTGTCACATGCGCCAATAACTCCTCTTATCCTGTTATGGGAGTTGGTAAGATCATTCTGACTACTGCTGATGGTAGTTCTTTCACTTTGTCAGATGCTTTATTTGTGCCAGGGATCAAAAAGAACCTGTTATCAGTTTCTGCATTAGCCAAGATTGGCTTGGTTGTGAAATTTGTTGATGACAGGTGTACAGTCCATGATCTCTCAAATGGCGATGTGATTATTGCTTCTGGCATTTTATGTCGTGGGCTGTATAAGCTCATAGACTATGAAAAATCTATGAATGATTCGGCATGTGCAGTTCATGATTCTCAGGCTATGTCAGATGCAAAGCTTTGGCATGCACGCTTTGGTCATCTGAATTTTGCTAGTTTGTTACGCCTGCAGAAATCTGAAATGGTGTCCTCTTTGCCCAAACTTGAGGCACCTGGAAAACATGTTTGTGAAGGCTGTATTTTGGGCAAAATGCAGCATTCTTCCTTTCCAAAAGATGGTTCAGTTCGGGCTATGCAGAAATTGCAGCTTGTACATAGTGATGTCTGTGGTCCTATGCAGACACCCTCTTTTGGAAATTACCTTTACTTCGTGACTTTCATTGATGATTTTTCCAGGCATACATGGGTATATCCACTCAAAGCAAAGTCCGAAGTGTTCATGTGCTTCAAACAGTTTTTGGTTTTGGCTAAAAATCTGTCAGCATGTAAAATGGGCACCCTCCGTTATGATCGAGGGGGGGAATATATGTCTTTAGATTTTAATGCATTTCTGGCTAAACGTGGGATAAAACACCAGTGTACAGTGCCGTATACACCTCAACAGAATGGAGTTGCTGAACGAAAGAACAGGTCACTCATGGAGATGGCGAGGTGCATGGTCAAAAGTCAGGCTTTACCACATAGTTTCTGGCTTGAGGCTGTCATGTGTGCAGCATATGTACTGAACAGGTGTCCCATGAAAGCGTTGCAGTCTATCACTCCATATGAGGCTTGGCATGACCGCAAGCCATCTGTTGCTCATCTGCGTGTTTTTGGTTGTTTGGCATATGCATTAGTTCCTGAACAACATCGCAGAAAATTGGATGATAAGGCAGTAAAATGTATTTTTGTTGGGTACAGTTCTGAAAGTAAAGGCTATCGTCTGTATCATCCACAGACTAAACGCATTCTGGTTAGCCGTGATGTTGTCTTTGTGGAAGATGCTATTTAGCCATTGCTTTCATGTACTAAGGAGACATCTGTTAGCTCCAAAGACATGTATGATACTTTGATGCCTCTTTTTACAGGTGGATAGGCTAGCGCTGGTCGTAATGAGGCAACTTCTCAGCCTTTGCAGGCTTCATATGATGATGCAGATCATTCCATTTCTGATGCAGATTTACATGATGCACTTGTTGATGAGAGAGATGATATTGAACAGGCAAAAACTATGCCAAAATGGCTGGTGCAGACTTTGCGTGACAGCAAATTAGATGCACCTTTGTCATATCGTACTCGTTCAGGCTCTCATAGTACCTCCTTTGCATCAGATTGCTATGCTATGGCTGCATCTAGTCTCTGTGATGAGAATGAGCCTGTTTCTTTTGATGAAGCACAAAATTCAAAAAATTGGATGGCTGCTATGCAATCTGAATATGATGCTATAATGAAGAATGGTACATGGTCTTTATGTGACTTGCCTCCTGGTAAGAGGCCATTGGCACTAAGTGGGTATACAAGCTGAAGCATAAACCTGATGGTACAGTTGACAGGTATAAGGCTAGGCTTGTTGCAAAGGGTCATGCGCAGGAAAGAGGCATTGATTTTGATGAGACCTTTGCACCTACATGCCGTATGACTACTGTTCGGAGCATTTGTGCACTTGCAGCCCATCATGGTTGGAATGTACATCAGTTGGACATTAAAACAACATTTCTGAATGGTGACTTGCATGAAGAAGTGTATGTTTTTCAGCCCCGTGGCTTTGTGCAGAAAGGGCATGAAAACCTGGTGTGCAGGTTAAAGAAGGCGTTATATGGTTTAAAGCAAGCACCACGTGCTTGGTATGAGAAAATACATGCCTATCTGATTGCACATGGTTTTGAGAACAGTCCAATTGAAAGCACCTTATATGTTAAGCGTGCTAATGATGTGCTTTTGATCATTGTTGTCTATGGAGACGACATGCTGCTCACTGGTCCTCTTGAGAAGCATATTGCTAATTTCAAGGCTGATTTGCATGCCTCATTTGAGATGTCTGATTTGGGGCATTTGCATCACTATTTGGGCATTCAGTTTATGCAAGTTGATGGTGGAATGGCTTTGTGTCAAACGAAATATATTGACACATTATTGCAGCGTTTTGGCCTTGAAGACTGTAAGCCTATTGCCACTCCTATGGAGACAGGTTTACGATTGAGTCTTCATGATGCTGGAGATGCATTTGATGCTGTTCTCTATCAGCAGGTTGTTGGATGCTTGATTTACTTATGCATTACTCGGCCAGATATTCAGTTTGCTGTCTCACAGATGAGCAAGTTTATGCATTGCCCAGGAGTCACGCATTGGAAAGCGGTTAAGCGCATCTTTCGCTACTTGAGTGGTACTCGGCTACTTGGGTTGTTTTATCCCAAGGGGGGATCACTACCGCCAGATTTGCATGCTTTTTCTGACTCAGATTGGGCTGGTTGCTATGACACTCGTGTGTCCACCAGTGGTTTTTGCTTCATGCTTGGTAGCTCATGTATATCTTGGTTGAGCAAGAAGCAGCCTACTGTGGCCACTTCCAGTTGTGAGGCTGAGTATAGGGCAGCTTTCATAGCGACTGTTGAGTGTGTGTGGCTCAGACGCCTTATGGTTGATTTGGGTGTTGGCCAGTCTTCTGCCACCACCATCTTCACTGACAGTCAGAGCGCATTGGCAGTTGCGAGGAACCCAGTGTTCCATGCTCGCACTAAGCACATTGAGGTGCATTATCACTATGTCAGGGAGAGGTTCTCTGCTGGGGAGATCAGCTTGGCATATGTGCCCACGCAGGAGAACATTGCAGACCTTTTCACGAAGTCTCTGCCTAGGGAGAAGTTTGAAGCTTTCCGCAAAGCTTTGGGCTTACTTCCTTTTGTGGAGTGATTTCCACATAGCTCAGCACTTCCTTATACATGAGTGCCAGCTCCTTGTTCACCGCATCACTC
Source organism: Ceratopteris richardii (assembly GCA_020310875.1). NCBI lineage: Eukaryota > Viridiplantae > Streptophyta > Polypodiopsida > Polypodiales > Pteridaceae > Ceratopteris > Ceratopteris richardii. The sequence continues at coordinate 150,388,724 of CM035427.1, read as the reverse complement.
CCAGGGGGGATTTGTTGATATATTTAGGTAGTGATGTGTGTGAACACTCTAGGACCGCCGGGGCACTTTTTTCCCACTTTAGGAGGTTTTTTCCCCCGGCTTGTATATACGCCTATTGTCCTAATGGGCTACTTATCTTTGTACATTCTCTAGTAATACATTCAGTCTTGTGTGTTGTGCTCCAAGCTTCTTCTTCTTCCTTGTGCTGTTCGCGTGCTTCCGCAGACGTCTAACTCCAACATTTCTATCCTACAAAAAAGGATATTGAATATGCTACATATTATGGATATCGATGTTTGAGTGAGAAGATAAGAGCTCATTAGATGATTTTGTAACAATTATGAATTTTAATATAATTTATTTTATTTTCATTGATTTTTTATGTTTTATTTATTTATGTTTGTTCTATGTAATAGAGGAGTATTATGAAGAGACTGATATGGATGAGGTAGAGAGACTGACAAAGGAGGGACGATATCGATCATCAGAGGGTACTGACCCCTCTACCCATGGTGCCTCTTCGGATACATTAGATCATTTGGATGATCATGATCAAGGGGGATTCAAAAGGTTTACACTTTACATTGGATGTATTATGTACATTGGTACACACACACACACATATATATATATATATATATATATATATATATATATATATGTTCTCATATAAGTTATGTTTTTAGGTGTGAGCTCATAATTTCAATCATTTTAGAGTCTAAATGGTGTGAATTATATGACTGAAATGTACTAACGATTTTTATTACAGTTTATATTTCATATTTCTTTTATTACTTCAATTGTATAATTCATTCATATTATATGTTTGTTTATGTGTGTATATCTATGTATGTGCATTTAGTTGTGTGTGTATATGTATGTATACACATGCATGTATATACCTATATTTTTGTATGTGCATGTATGTGTGTGTATGTGTATGTGTATATGTGTATATTTGTATATGTATGTATGCATGTGTATATGTAAGAGTATGTGTATGTGTGTGTATGTGTATATGTGTGTATGTATATGTGCATGTGTGTATATGCATTTGTATGTGTATGTGTGTATATGCTTGTGTAAATGTATGAGCATGCATGTGCATGTGGATGCATGTGCATGCGCATGTGCATGTGGATGCATGTGCATGCTGTTGAAAAAGGGCTACTCCTACTCTACTCACATGCACAAATCTAACAAGCTATGGAGGAAGGAACAAAAGATAACAAAACATGATGAATGAATTAAAATGGAAATGAACTTACAAAGATTGCTCTATGAGCATGGTGACTCCATGAGGAGAGAATGCACACTCTTGACAATGAGCTAGAGTGGAATGACTTGTGTGGAGTGAAGGGAGGCCTTGCTTATATGGAGTTTGGTAGAATTCCCTTGCATGTGGGATATATCTGCTTGCATGAGAATGAATCTAGGTTTGGACAAAAGGGTGGAGCATGGAACTCTCAACACCCCCCTCCATATGATGACCCTTTTGTTTTTAATATGGGGACTAATGACATATGGGATCACTTAGTCCATTGATTTTTAGGATCTAAGGACATATGGGATCCTTAGACATAACTTGGACATATGGGATCCAAGTATGGGACATATGGGATCCAAGTATGGGACATATGGCATCCCTGGGATCTTGGGACATATGGGATCCCAAGACATATTCTTGGACATTTGAGATACAAGTGGTTTTCTTGGGATCTAGGGACATATGGGATCCCTAGACATGTACAAGGGTTTATATCATGGGGTAGGTGGTGCTTTTGATCCATTTACATATTCTTCTTGTGGACTCCTTTTGCCTTTTTGATGTTGAATGTTGATTTGGATCCATGATGGGATCTTTGGTAGCATCCTCTTGTTGTTGATGAAGCTTTTTAGTTTTGATCTTTGTAGCCTTTTGATGTGTAGAGCTTGATCCTCCTTTGAAAAAAAAAACTATGTATGTGCAAGCAATAGGGAAGGTCTTACCCTTTTAAAGAGCAGTGTCTAATCCCTTTACAAAAGCAGATTGTTTTGTTAAATGTTGTTTGCATACATATGAGCGCGTCAAATATACGAGAAAAAAATGTTGAACAATAAGCTATAATTCCAAAGATGCATCGATTGTAGGCAATCTTTGCTTCTCTTTCTGAAAATGAAAACTTTGTGTATGGCCCACAATCCACGTATCTAAAATGCCATTGAAAGCATGCGGTTGAATCGGGACATATCGACGAATAAGCAATGACTTCAACGACTTCAAGAGCTTTCTGCTATAGAGAAAAAAAAATAGTGGTGTGTGAGGTCTCCTCAAGAACCAATAGTGGCGTGTGAGGTCGCAAGAAGTGCCTAGATTCTGATTGTGTGTTGCAGATCTTAGTAAATACACTGAATGAAATTCAACAACGGACAAGTATCCATTGCATATGGCCAGCATCTGATTATAGCCGGTAGCAAATTTAGTGGTTCTCATTGACTGCATCTAGAAATTTTTGATTTATTGCACTAAAAATGCGTCACCATGCCTGCATGTTAGGCTATTGATGCTAATGTGATCCGATTGTACCGCCATCAAAAGACGAAAGAACTGAGCAACAGTTGCCTTCCTCCAGAAGTCGGGGCTAGTTAGCGTTAAGCTTCTGATCATTCCCACTCAAGGAGAATTGTAGTAGAACTCTCTGTCTTCATCTTTCAAGATGAATTTTGCACTCACAGGTGGTCTTACTCTCTCTCTTCCATGTGGGAGTGCGTTGTCTTCTTGATGTAACATATAATGGCTTTATTCTTCAGTTATGGCACTACTTCCCATAGTCTCTCCAAGGTGCACATGCTATCATAGTCGGGTTGTTTCAGCTTCTCGTTCTCTCTGATGCTTCTGCTATAGTTACAACTATCCTCTCATCTTCAAGGTGCAATGCAGAAAGCTTTGACGAGGAGAATGGGAGGCAATCGTACTGCCCTATCTTGGTTTACATCCAGCCATAGTACCTTTTGTTGTCCTATCCAAGTTCTTATTCATCTGTTGTTAGTCTTTCTCTGTAGATGGTGTTAGTCTATGGTAGTGAAGTAGGCTGAAGCTAATCTCCCCTTTACAGTTCGAGACTAGGCCTGCACTACTCTGATGTACACTTGCCTTCTCTGTCTCTCCCATTGTTATTTTTCTCTTTCTTAAAAATGGGCTTCTACTACTCTGATCTTGATGGGCTCCAGCTATTGTTGCCAATCTTGATGACTTCCAACTTCTCCACGGTCATTTTATTTCAGCTTCTCCTCCTGTGTAAGTCGTTCCAGATTCTGAGCTATGCACGGAATCAAAAGCTGCTACAAATGTGCTATTGAGCAGTCATCATGATTATCTTAAGATGACTTCATATCGCCACCAGAATAATCAACATTGCAGCCATCCGTGGAGATTGGTCCTCCTCGTGTTATCACTACCTCAGGAGTATATTCTCCAACATCTTGAATAAATGTAGCATTGACACAAATGATTGTAGGTGATAGTGCTAAAAATCACTTTATTGATATAACAAAAATGCTAAAAAAGATAATCATACCAGATGAAAAAAAAATGCAAGCGTGGGAGGGAGGGATCAAAGAGAAAGATAACACTAATTAGATTAAAGTTATCGTGAATAGTGCTTAGAGCACTCTTATTATGATATGGGAGGGAGCGAAGGAGAAGAAAGATGACTACCATGATGCAAATGACAAGAGAAAATAAAAGTTCTAAACCTATGCTCTGATACCATGTTGAAATGAAAAAGGACTACTCCTACTCTACTCACATGCACAAATCTAACAAGCTATGGAGGAAGGAACAAAAGATAACAAAACATGATGAATGAATTAAAATGGAAATGAACTTACAAAGATTGCTCTATAAGCATGGTGACTCCATGAGGAGAGAATGCACACTCTTGGCAATGAGCTAGAGTGTAATTGTTGAGGAATCACTCACGAATTTGACATACAGACAAACATAAAAGAAAAAGAAAAGAAGTGGAATCTTCAGAAAATCAAAAGCCTCAGTTGTACAGCGTGCGAAATCAGTCCGTTAACCAGAATCAAGAATTGTACGAGTAACAGAGCAATAAACCGCGGTGGGCCTATAATGCGCGCATAACGTGAATTAAAGAATGAGAGCGTGGAAGAGCACAGAAGAAAAGTGTATATAAACACCAAGGATTGAAGGAATCGGATGATGAGAAGAAGAGGATTATGAGAGATCGCGTATAAGTGAAGAGAGAGTGAGAAGTTCCTAGAAGACGACATAGATCGCGTATGTACAGATGAATAACAGAAACCTGGAATGTCAGGTATTCATCTGAGAGAGATGGTAATAAGAAACTACTCAGTGTAGGAGAGTTTCTACAGCTTGAGCAAGAAGAGGCCAAGCTTGTTTGTACACATCTTCTCTAATAGAAAACACATGTTCATGTGGAAGTTGTGCGCACTGTTCGCATGTGAAGAATCTGTTTTTTTTTTCATGTTACAGTAGAGAGTTCGTTAACCATTAACAGTTACAGTTCGTTACTAAATGTGTCCCTCGGTATTCTCTCAGTAAACGAATGTCTCGGTCAAAGATATCTCAGTAAACGCATTTTCGGTCAGTTATAGTTTTCTCAGGAAAGCGAGTTTTCCGGTAGAACAACGAAGTATATCTCGCAGTAGAATTCGAAGCTTTGTATGAGAGATAGCTCATCTTGTAGCTAGACGTCTCTACTTTGAGCTGATCACAGTTTCCGGTGGAATGGATATGTACACACAGTACAAAGTCTAACCGGAAAGTGGCACTTTAGAACTGTGAAGTTTTTTTTTTTAAACTTAATTGATAAGCTGGACAGAGATAATTATCCCGCGTGGGTAATGCGTATGGAAGCCTTACTTATGAGTAAGGACTTAATGATGTATGTGATCGGAGAAGAAAAGAAGCCGACCTTCGAAGATGATAGCCAACCGGAAAAAGAAGAGTTAGAAGCTTTGAAGCTGTGGCAGAAGAAAGATGCAACGGCAAGAGCCTACATCTACAACACTGTTTCAGATCATCTACTACCACACATTAGAGGTCTGGAGAAAGCGGAGGACATATGGAGCGCATTGGAAGACCACTTCCAAAATACTATGAAAGCTAGAAAGGCTAGCTTATGGTCCGAGTTCACAACGTTCAAAAAGAAGCCGAGTCAAAGCATTAGTGACTACGTCACTAAAATGAAGGATCTAGCAGATAGTCTTGGATCCATAAATGAAGATGTCGAAAATCACAGATTGATAGCACAACTGCTAACAGGGTTAAGAGGAGATGAAAGGTGGAAACCCTTCGTACTCTCAACTGAACTTTCTTTAAATCACTTTGTGCCAGATTTAAATCAATTTCTTGGTCTGATGCTCACATATGAACAAGATCTGAAAGGAGATGGAGATAAAGGACAAAGCTCTGCAATGTACATGTAGAACAAGAAGAAAGACAAAGGTAAGTCAAAAGATGAAGAAGAGTCAAGCACTCAGGCTTATTATGCTAGAGGTAAAGGCATCGGCAAAGCAAGAGGTTTTGGAAGAGGAAGAAGTAGTCAGAATACCAACAAGAAAGCTTGCTGGATTTGTGGACTAAGTAATCATCTGGCTCATGACTGTTGGCACAACCAACAGGGATCAAATCAAAATCAGAACAGTAATAGCAAAGGCAGAAGCGAAAGATATCAGGGTAACTTCCAAAAGGGTAGACAGAATCAAAGAGGAGGCTACGGTAGAAGTGGAACAAGAAGTTGGGGACAGGGCCAATCCTACAACACCACCTACAGCAACTACGCAAATGACACACAGAATGAAAATCATACATCATTGATGATGAACTCAATTAGCACATCTGATAACGAAGATCTAAAGGTATTTTACATTGACTCTGGATGTTCTAATCACTTGTCAAGAAACATAGAATTGATGTCAGCACTAGAAAAAGGAAGTTCGAGTCATACTGTTCAAACAGGTGACAATACAAGACATAGCGTACATTCAATTGGAAAGGTGAAATGTAAGAGTGGAGCAGATTTGCTAACCAATGTTTTGTATGTTCTAACAATACCGAAAAATTTGATTAGTGTGGGACAGATAGTTGAGAAAGGTTTTCTGGTCAGATTTACAAACAAAGGAGTATTTGTAGAAGATCCCGAGAATGGATATAATCAGATCGTCTCTAGTAAGAAAGAAGGAAGACTCTTTACTTTAAGAGTACAAGGGAACATTGGCCAAGCGTTGCTCACACATGATGAAAATGTGATTACAGAACTTGATCTCTGGCACAAGAGATTAGGTCATTTCAATGAAAAAGGAATCAAAGCTATGATAGCGAATCAATCTGTACTAGGATTACCGAACGTACAGAACCAACATATGATTCACAAATGCGAAGCTTGTCAGATGGGAAAAGCCCACAGGTTACCTTTCCAGAAGAAAGGATTCAAACATACTGGTGTGCTAGAACTCATACATACAGATCTATGGGGACCGACAAAGGAAGGATCTATTAGCGGATCAAGGTATTATGTCCTTTTCATTGATGATGCAACAAGATGGATAACTCTTTATGTTTTGAAAGAGAAATCAGAAGTGTTTGGAGCTTTCAGACATTTTCATGCATATGCTGAAAGACTCACAGGTCGAAAGCTTAAAAGACTGAGGTCTGATGGAGGTGGAGAATACTTCTCCCAAGAGTTCAATGATTACCTTTGGAATGCAGGTATCAAGAGAGAAATAACCTGCAGGTATACACCACAACAAAACGATGTAGCAGAAAGAAGGAACCGAACTCTAGTCGAGTTTGCACGAGCTATGCTGAAAGAAAAGAATTGTCCAGATTATCTTTGGGCTAAAGCCGTAAATACAACTACATACTTGATAAACAGATTACCGTGTACAACGTTAGAAGGAATGACCCCTTATGAAGCCTGGTGGGAAAAGAAGCCAACACTTGATCATTGCAAAGTGTTTGGATCAGTAGCGTATGCTTATGTACCATCACAACTGAGACATAAGCTTGAACCGAAAGCAGAGAAATATGTGTTCGTCGGATATGATGAAAAGCAGATGGGTTACAGGTTATGGAGTCCTCTAACCAAACAACTTAATGTTTCCAGAGACGTAACATTTGATGAACAAAAAAGCTGGTATGCAGATCAGAGTCATACAGTTGAAGAATTTGAAGAAGAGATAAAAAGAAAGGAGAAAGGTAAATCAATCGTACAGGTGAATAAAGATGAAGATTATATGCAGGCAAGTACGTCGAGGACCGGATCAGGTATGAGAAACGAAGATGAAGACGTGTATTCAGATACACACGAAGAATATGAGCTAAAGAGGTCAAACAGAGTAAGAAGACAACCGGAAAGGTACTCGTATGATACATCATATATAACTCAGAAAGATTATGCATATATGGTCAAAGATGATGATGAACCTCAGAGCTATGATGAAGCTAAAGGCAAGAAGCAATGGGAATAAGCAATGGAAGAAGAATTCAGCGCACTGGAAGAGAACAAGACATGGGATCTTGTTCCTAAACCAAATGGTAAGAAAGTAATCGGAAATAAATGGGTTTTCAAAGTTAAGAAACTTGTAGATGGAAGGATAGCCAGACATAAAGCGAGACTGGTCATCAAGGGCTATGCTCAGACGTATGGCATAGACTATGACAAGACGTTTAGTCCGGTGGCAAAGATGTCAACCATAAGGACAGTGATTGCTATAGCAGCATCGAAAGGATGGAAGCTAAGTCAACTACATATAAAGAATGCATTCCTGAATGGATATATTTCAGACGAAGTCTACATGGAACAACCAGAAGGTTTCGTAAATTCCAGATACCCAGAACATGTGTGCAAACTAAGAAAAGAACTTTATGGACTGAAGCAAGCTCCAAGAGCTTGGAACTACAGACTTGTGAAGTATCTCAATGAACTTGGATACCAAAGTTTGAAGGCAGATGCAAGTCTACTCATCAAAAGAACAGAAGAAGGAATGATCTACATTTGTATCTATGTAGATGACATAATAATTACAGGTACCTCAGATGCACGAATAACAGAGGTGAAGAAACTACTCGAAAAGGAATTCAAAATCAGTGACCTGGGAAAGTTATCATACTTTCTAGGTATGGAAATCACATATATAGATCATGGTGTATATGTTATGCAAAAAGGTTATCTCCTAAACTTACTGAAGAAGTTTAATATGGAGAATTGCAGAGAAGCTTCAACACCGCTTGAAGTAAATCATAAACTCAGTAAATATGATGGTACAAAGTTCAAAGATATGAAGAAATATCAGTCGTTAGTAGGAAGCTTAATTTACGCTATGCTAACAAGACTGGATCTCAGCTATCCGGTGGGAGTTCTTTCACAGTTTATGCATTGTCGGACAGATCAACATTGGGTTGCAGGACAAAGAGTTCTTAGATATATAAAAGGAACTATAAAGGAAGGATTATATTATCCTTTTACATCAGATATAAAGCTGAGAGCCTTCAGTGACTCAGACTGGGCAGGAAGTCAAGATGACAGAAGATTGACACATGGGTATATGATATACCTAGGAGATAAGCTAGTAAGCTGGTGCTCAAAGAAACAGCATACAATAGCTTTATCGTCAACAGAAGCAGAATATAAAGGATTAGTAGAAACCGCGAAAGAAGTAATATGGATGCAAACCTTGCTCAAAAGCATGGGTATTGATCAAGGTATACCAATTATACATGGAGACAATATGAGCTCTCTATATCTTGCAGCGAATCCGGTGTTTCACGCAAGAACAAAGCACATAGAAATTCAGTATCACTTCTTGAGGGAAAAGGTAATGGAGAAGGAGATAGAAATTTTCTACACTCCTACGAAAGATTAGATAGCAGATATCTTGACAAAAAGCTTGGATGGAACAAAGACAAGCAGATTCAAAGAAATGGTAGGTATAAAAGAAAGAAAGATATATGAAAGACCGGAAGAGGTCAAATTAGTGATTGAGGGGGAGCTGTTGAGGAATCACTCACAAATTTGACATACAGACAGACATAAAAGAAAAAGAAAAGAAGCGGAATCTTCAGAAAATCAAAAGCCTCAGTTGTACAGCGTGCGAAATCAGTCCGTTAACCAGCATCAATAATTGTACGAGTAACAGAGCAATAAACCGCGGTGGGCGCATAATGCACGCATAATGTGAATTAAAGAATGAGAGCGTGGAAGAGCACAGAAGAAAAGTGTATATAAACACCAAGGACTGAAGGACTCGGATGATGAGAAGAAGAGGATTATGAGAGATCACGTATATGTGAAGAGAGAGTGAGAAGTTCCCAGAAGACGCCATAGATCGCGTATGTACAGATGAATAACAGAAACATGGAATGTCAGGTATTCATCTGAGAGAGATGGTAATAAGAAACTACTCAGTGTAGGAGAGTTTCTACAGCTTGAGCAAGAAGAGGCCAAGCTTGTTTGTACACATCTTCTCTAATAGAAAACACATGTTCATGTGGAAGTTGTGCGCACTGTTCGCATGTGAAGAATTTTTTTTTTCATGTTACAGTAGAAAGTTTGTTCACCATTAACAGTTACAGTTCGTTACTAAACGTGTCCCTCGGTATTCTCTCAGTAAACGAATGTCTCGGTCAAAGATATCTCAGTAAACACATTTTCGGTCAGTTATAGTTTTCTCAGGAAAGCGAGTTTTCCAGTAGAACAACGAAGTATATCTCGCAGTAGAATTCAAAGTTTTGTATGAGAGATAGCTCATCCTGTAGCTAGACATCTCTACTTTGAGCTGATCACAGTTTCCAGTGGAATGGATATGTACACACAGTACAAAGTCTAACCGGAAAGTGGCACTTTAGAACTGTGAAGTTTTTTTTTTTAACTTCAAGATGAACTTCATTCAATGAAGGAAGCTCACGTATCACTTCCTTACTTCACATAATTCATTTGAAGTAATCACGAGCAGAATCAACGTTCATTCTGGTGATATTCTGATAAAATTTCGGTGACGTCCTAGTGATAGTCCGGTGAAGTTCCGATGGAATTCAAGTCGTAGTTTAACACAGTTAAGCGATAGTAATCTTGCTAAGCTACTGTTGATTACAGAGGTGTTCTATATCACTCTAGCTTAGCTCTCTATTCGGTGGCGCGACAATTTCCGCAAGCCTGACAAAGTTCAAGCCTTTGCCGTGACGACCATCATCAGCGATATCAGAGCGAAAGTTATCGCCCATAGTAATGACTTGTGTGGAGTGAAGGGAGGCCTTGCTTATATGGAGTTTGGGAGAATTCCCTTGCATGTGGGATATATATGCTTGCATGAGAATGAATCTAGGTTTGGACAAAAGGGTGGAGCATGGAACTCTCAACACATGCATCTACAAGTGTATGTGCATGCATGTGCATGTGCATATGCATGTTTATATATGTGCATGTGTGTGTATGTGCATATATATGTGTATAAGTATGTGTTTATGTGTGTATGTGTATGCATATGTGCATGCATGTGCATGTAGATATGTTTATGCATATGCATGGTATGTGTATGTGTATGTGTATGCGTAAGTGTAAGTGTAAGTGTATGTGTGTGTATGTTCATGTGTATGTGTATGTGTGTGTATATGTATGTGTATGTGTATGTGTATGTGTATGTGTATGTGTATGTGTATGTGTATGTGTATGTGTATGTGTTTGTGTATGTGTATGTGTATGTGTATGTGTATGTGTATGTATATGTGTATAAGTATGTGTATGTGTATGTGCATGCATGAGCTTGCATGTGCATGTGAATGTTTAAGTGTGAGTATGTTAATTAATGAAAATAAAAAGATTTAAATGATACACAAATAATGAAAATTGTACTTACAATAATTAGCCATGTATTATGCTCGGTGAACTTCTTGAATAACCTACAATAAAGAAAGAAACAAACAGAGAGAGAGAGAAAGAGAGAGAAAGAGAGAGAAAGAGAGAGAAAGAGAGAGAAAGAGAGAGAGAGGAAATTTGAAAGAGATAGAAAGAAAGATAGAGAGAGAGAGAGATTGAAAGAGAAAGACGGAGAGAGACACACAATAGAAGAGAGGGAGAGATAGAGAAAAAGAGAGCTCAAGCTCGTATGCACAATGTAGGTATGAATGTTGGATTGCTCTTTGATCAGATGCACGCAAAATGATGATCCAAGAGCCATGCATTTTTCGTTATTTTCGTCAAAACTGAGCATTGCATAAGCAATCTCAAGGTATCCTATATTCAATTCTCCAAATTGTTCTCCAAACTTCCACCTATGTGATGCCAATGTCCATTGCATATGCGACATCACATATGCAATGCTTTTTAATGTCTCATATGCAATGCTTTCTAACATCGCATATGCAATGCTTTTTAATGTCGCATATGCAATGCTTTTAACATCACATATACAATGCTTTTTAACATCACATAAGCCACATTTTTTGTCATTGCATATGTGATGCTATTAAGCATCATGGATGTGACATTCATAGTGTGCTGCATATATGAATCCTACATATGTGGCACTTTAATTAACATCATTAGAATCCTCAAAAATTTGTGTCAATATTAAGATGGTTTAAAACCACAGTGTGTGCTCAATGCTCAATGCGACAAAATGCACAATCAAAAAGTGATGAAATTGTGTGGCATCAATCATCACTACATTCTTATATTCCTTGTAGTGATTGTCTCTTTTGTTGATCTCTTTACGTAGATGCACCATGATGGTCTAGAAACATATGTGTACATTAAGTATGAAAAGTACACTATGCACATGGGCATATGGTCTATGCACACTTGCATATGTTTTTGCAAATATGGAATTAATCATAGTTTTATGTCCATTGGTTTCAAGAAAGTCAAAGGACAATATATCTAATATAGAATAACTAAGATAAAAAAATGAATGAAGGAATAAATAAGAAATTCTAAGTTTTCATGAAACTTAGGCATTTACAAGTTAAAATATTCAAGAGCAACGAAATAATACACATGTGTTAAAAGTAAAGTCTTATTTCAAGTCTTTAAGGATTACTTAAGAGAAAGTTGTAAATAGTCTTCATGAAGAGTATAAACAATTAGCTTAAGCATATTAAGAATTTTCAACTTTCGCATGAAGAGCACATGCTAATGAGGGATTGTTTTCCTTCAAGAGCGTCTCATAGTAGAGTACATAGATGATTGTGGGAAATCACACGGCATAGAAAAAGATTTGTCTAAATTAATTGCTTGACCAAATGATAAAGTATACATTGCTTAACTATTTGGGAAATCATTTATAAAATATCCAAGAGACGGGTTTCATGAGGTAATATCGAGGAGTGCTTATAACTTTCAAGTCATCATCATGGTTGTAGGCATTAGTTTTATTTCCTAGAGAAAAGATCCCAAGGAAGATAATTAGAGTGCTCAAAGATGTTAAGTGGATCAAAAGTAAAGTGGATTAAAGATATAGATGGGTATATGAGGAAGCATAGGAATTCATAAAGGAAGCACAAGAATATGGCCAACGATCAAGAAAAATGATCATGAGAAGTATGAGAATTTGGAGAAGTACGTTGATTTTATCTTGGTACTTAAGACTAAGCAGCTTAAGTTTATAAGGAAATCCAATGATTAAGTGATTATTTGAACCAAGATAATTGATTGGAAAAGTAAAGGGATTTATGAAAATCCATAAGAGTCCATGGATATAAGATTGGAAGAATTTTGTTGGACTATAGCGAAGTTTCATCATACATGTGGAATTCATACTTCATTTTGTGAGTCCATGGATATAAGATTTGGAAGAATTTTGTGGACTATAGCGAAGTTCCATCATACATGTGGAATTCATACATGTGGATGTGACACATGGATTGGAAGGGGGTCCATAGGTATGCGATCGTGGATATGAATTCTCCTTTAGGTATTTTTTTGATGCTCAAGGAGAAAAGGACTCACCATCCATCGATAGAATTTTCTAGTGGTTAGATTGCGTCTCACGTCAAGACTCCAGATGAGAAGCTATGATATCTATTTCTAATGATGGTCATTGACTAGATGAGGAAGATATAGTTATTGTGATTGGAGATTGGAGAGTAATCTTACTTCATTTTAGAGTTCAAAGTGATAGGGAAAATTTTAATGATAGAAAATATTAATCTTTTGTTTGATATTTATTGATGAGCATGATGACCTAGCATCATTTAAGAAGATTGGTATTACTAATTATTTGAATGTCAAAGAGGAATGTTTTTGCATGGAAAACTTAACGGGAAGAGAGAGACTAGAATTTGCAAATTAGAGTTTTCATTGTAGTGTTGATAAATACTCTTCCACTTTAATTTAGTCCAAAATATATGGTAAACAAATTGATGATATATGAAATTAAGATAATGGATTTGCGTAAGAAACAAAGAAGGGTTTGCGTCAAAACTATTTCTTCTGAGTAAACTCAAGGTTAGAATTGATATAAAGGCAAATTTATTATGTTGGTCCAAGAAGTGTTTGAAATCATTTTATTATAGGACTTAGTTCTATTTTATATGGTCTATCATGACCATAGAGTTTCACATTTTCCTTCCACATTATTACTCCATCAAGGATATGTCACATTGTGGACTGAGGTCACTTGGGTGATGTTGGTTTTATGAGAGTAATGGTTTTTATGCTAGATGTAAAGATGGGAGATAGATTGCACTTACACGATGTTGGAAATGCAACCTTAGAGCATAAGAATTGTTATTTTAGGTCAAGTATAGTAAAAAATCAACCATGGTCAAACAAGGTCAGCCAAGGGCAAAAATAGACAAAATCTGGTAAAAAAAGGGCAAAATTTGTATTGCACTATTGGAACGTATCATTGAGATCTTTCGGGCGATATATAACACTATTCCATTTGGTTCCAGAATGACCCTCAAAGATTAAATCCTATTTTTGCTTTTCATTGTGCTTTTCAAAATGCTATTCACCAAAAAAAGCTAGGAGCTTCAATTTTTAGCATGGAAATTAAGACACCTTTCTTTTTGGCTAGGTGTAGCTTCTTTTGGAGCCCCAAGTATAAGCTACATAATAAGTAGCTCTGATACACTCATAATCACTCAATTTTGAGAGCAAGCCTTGAGCTTGTCTAGGTGGAGGTCTCTCTTCAACCTTGGAGGAGTTGGAGTTATGGTTTTCTTCATCTTCAACAAGGAGAGCAATAGCTAAGGTTCATGATTTTTATTCATCAGCAAGGAGGCCATGAGCATGGAGATTATTTACACTTGGAGGAGATCATCTAGACTTCATGGAGATTGTGAAGTTATGAAGATATGCTATAGAATGATGCATTTATATGCAATCCTTATATTTCTTTGTAACATTCATGTACTTCATATTTTGGAATGTATGACATATACATGGAACTTTGCTCCTTCATCTCTCTATTTTCTTCTATATTCTCTGTCATGCCTCTATTTCATTTTTGTAACTATATTGATTGTGGGCCTTAAAAACCAACAATTGGTATTAGAGCAAGTGAAAATAGTGCACATAGAGCATGTTGAGAATAGTGCAAATTATATAAAGATAAGAGCAATATGGTAGACGCAAGTCAAGCTCATTTCAATATTTAGTATATGGAAGAAAGTCACTAAAACAGATAGTTGTGAGAAGCATGTTGGATGCATGAACCAAAGGAAGTCAACTCCAAGAGTGGTCACAACATTCCTATTTGATTGCACAAGAAATCATATAATTTTAAAATGTTTTTAAGAGGTCAAATTCAAGTCTTATATCATATCACATGTTTGAAGATTTGCAACATTATAAATGTGAAAAAAGATATATGGTTATGTGAACAAGAAGGGGAAACAAATCTACACTCAGGACCTTATGGTGGATAGGTTTTCATTTTCTTGTATTTGTGTGTGTATTTGTTTGATAGGTGTAGATGAGAGCATATGATTGACACTTGGTAGGCTTGGCCAACCTTGAGAGTTGAGGAAATATGTTCGAGTCTATACACTATCCTATATATGGCATCTCATGTATTTGTCTCTATCCTTCCAAGTAGTACTTGGTTGAGAAGAGTTGGGATGTGTGATTTTTGTTTATGATATGTGTTGGGGGGGGGGGGGGGGACTGAACATGACAAGGTCCTTGCGTGTGTTGGTGGATACCTGCATGACACCACATGGAACATAATTTTTAAAGTATACATGTACCTACATCAACTAATATACCTAGCTTGATATATACCACTTGTGTTAGGTTAGAAGGAGATTGTTGGAAATGCAACTCTCCACAGGACTATTACAATTGTCATTTTCAATTTTGGTCAAGTATAGTAAAAAATCAACCATGGTCAAACAAGGTCAACCAAGGGCAAAAATAGTCAAAACTTGGTTAAAAAATGGTCAAACCTTTTATTCTACCATTGAAAAGTACTCGTTGAGAGCTTTCCAAGATATATAATGTTGTACGATTAGAATGGCGCTGAAACGTTAAACCTTAGTTTTTCTTTTCACTATGCTTTTCAAGATGCTTTTCATTAAAATAAGCTAGATGCTTTAATTTTTGGCATGAAAATCAACATGCCTTGCTTTTTGGCTAGGCATGAGATTTTTTTTGGAGCCCCTTCAAGCTATATAAGGAGGAGGTCTAAGGCACACATAATCACTCAATTTTGAGAGCAAGCCTTGAGCTTGTCTGGGTGGAGGTCTCTCTTCAACCTTGGAGGAGTTGGAGTTATGATTTTCTTCATCTTCAAAAAGGAGACATAGCTACATTTTATGATTTTTCTTCTACAACATGGAGCTCTTGAGCTTGGAGCTTCTTTATACTTGGAGGAGTTCATCAACACTTCATAGGGATTGTGAAGTTCTGAAGATATGTTGTAGAGTGAAACATTTATATGCAATCCTTATATTTATTTCTAACGTTCATGTACTTCATATTTTTGAATGTATGAAATATATGTGAAGCTTTGCTCCATGTCTTTATAGTATTTTCTATTCTCTCTCATATCTCTATTTCATTTTTGTCTCTATATTGATTATGGGCCTTAAAAACCAACACATGATGGTTTTTCAATTTTGCTTTGCCTTCCAAAGAGTCTTCTTAAGGGAAAGGATACAAAAAAATAGCATATATAGATGACTATGTACGTTGTACTATACATAGGAGGCATTGGTAGCAACTATTGAGGAAAATTTTCCATATGCCTTCCAATACCATCTTGAGGACAAAATAAAAAGTAAAGGGAAGGAATTGTTATAAAGCAGGATTCATAAACTTATGAAAGCAAAGAAAGGCAAGGAAGCATAGAGATGGTGACCACTAATTTGAAGTAGTGGTAAAAGAGTGGTAGGAGTTACAAACAAGAACTCATGCTCCATATAAAGATTCTATGGTTATGACGTGCACTAGACACTCTCATGTAAATCCATGTCTCTTGTGTCATCACCTTCACGTATGTGTGTGTGTGTGTGTTTGTGGATTTTTCTCTTGACGTTTGTGTTTTACATGTGTTATGCTCATTGTTCTACATTGGACACGGTTGCATGATCGTTGGGGACATGCATCGTGGATCATCATTCTCTTAGATTTGCATGGTTGCAAGGAGGTATATTGGATGCCCATTTTTTATCTTTTGTTTGATTAGGCATGTAGCTAGTAGTGTTAGGAACAACTTCAGGTCCTCATTGAAACATTTCATCAATAATTCTATCAAGAAAAATTATCCCATCATTGTCTCCGACAACAACAATAGTAGCTTTGTGTTTTGTTTTTTCCTTCCCATCACTCTTAGACCATCTTTTATTAGATTTCTTTTAGCGTTATATCTTTCTTAATTATTTGGTAGACATTTTTATTTCACGTCGAAGTTGCATTAGGGCTATTGGGTTATGCGGAAGCCACATGAGTTTCAAAGGTGTGTCATAAAAAAGAGTGGTATGAGAACAATGCAAGAGCATGCAAGAATGTGTAGGCACAATAATGCCTTAGGCTTTTGGTCACAAAAAAAGAGGGTATGAATGTGATGTTAGAGAATCCATACTTATCCCAAAGTGTGAGTAGAAACAAAAATTAGGCCAAGAGAGTGCATTAAGGTTTCCTTCTTTGTGTCCACACCTATCCTATGTTGTTAAGTTTTTCTCTGCAACACTCTATTCAATGGAAAATAGAAGGATCATCAAGTCATTTGCCTTTGCTTGTAAGCTAGCAAGCTTAAACCTCCTCTTTTGGGGGAAGGCATGCCACTTATCAATGTTCTATTGAGTATTATCACTAGGTGGATAGCCTGTCACTTTTCTTGGTAGTGTACTAGATTAAAAATCAAGAGGAGGTATAAATCCTAAATGGGATCCTCAAATCATTATAGATTTGACATGGCTAGAACCATCACGATTTATCAAAGACGCATATGATAAAAGTTTACATATCCAAAAACTAATGTACCAAAATCTGAGAGCGTTTGTGCTTAACCAATACGTCTTTCCTAGCCTCACTACTTGGCTTGTTGGATGCCCAATAAAAAATAGATTTTTCCAAGTTATCGCTCTATCAAGAAGTTTATTGTGGGGAGAAACTATTAACTCTACCTATGTTCCCAAAGCTGCCTAGGAAACGAGTTGCCTTCCCAGAAAACGAGGATTGGGTATATTGTGTCCTATGAAAATGGCAAAGAATCTTGTAGCTAATAAAGTTAATATTTTGATTGGGTGTTTCTGGTGATTTTATTGATGTTTTGGATTTTCTTATAAAGAGGAATGTTTAGAGATTTAATTGAAGAACTATAGAGTTTGGAAAATCATGAGCTATGGGATGTCATTACTTCTCCTCTCAATTTTTTCCCTATTGGTAGTACTTTGTAGAATGTAGTGGACCTGTATGGACATCAAAAGGACCTATAAACCGAATTCTAGTTTATCCAAATGACAAAGAACTATTCCTAGTATACTCACATACACACATCTAACAAGCTATGGAGGAATAAATGAAGGATATGAAAACATCATGAAATGAATCAAAATAGAAATGAATTACATACAATGTTCCATGAGCATGGAGATTCCATGAGAATAGTGTGAGCACGCTTGACAAGAGCTTGAGCGAATGAGCTTGGGAGTGAAGAGATGCCCTCCTTAGATGGAGTAGAATGCAAAGTACATCCTATTTGGGATAAATGGAGCTTGCATGAGAGTGCATGAGAGCTTATGAGGAGGCCATTGCATGTGGGATAAAGTGGATGCATGTGACTACAAAAGTGTAGAGCATGGATATCTAAACACCTCCTCCATGTGGTGACCCTTTTGTTTGAAATGGTATATTCTCTACTTTTTCTCATCAAGGGCAATAAAAATAGGTGACTTTAGAAATGTAATGACAAAAAAATGAGAAATTCCAAGTGCTTAAAAAACATTTTTATTATTAATGATAGTGATTTATGATAAAAAAAAGATAAAGAAAATAATGAAAGAAGGTTTAGCAAAGAGGATATAATTATGATAATAAAAATGGAAATTGAATATAGTGATTAGAAGCATAATTTTATTAGCAAAGGGTGGGAGTGAGGGATTAAGAAAAACCATCTATGCTAGTTATGATGAAAAAAATGAGAACATCAATGCCAAAAAAAACGATTAACATATGCTCTGATACTATGTTGAAATGACAAAGAACTATTCCTACGCTACTCGCATACACACATCTAATAGATATGACAAAAAAACTAAAAGACATGAAAACATGATCAAATGAATTAATATAGAAATGACTTACATACGATGCTCCATGACCATAGAGATTCCATGGAGATTGTGAGGACTCTTGCCAATAGCTTGATTGGATGAGCTTGGGACCGAAGAGAGAACCTCATTATATGGATTAGAGGGCAACACATATTTTATGTGGGATAACGGAACTTGCATGAGAGTGCATGGGAGCTTTTGAGGAGGCCCTTGCATGTGTGTGAGATAAAGTCGATGCATGTGAACACAAAAGGGTACATCATGGATATGTCAACACGTTTTCCTTTCTAATTTCTGATTTTATTTGCTAAAGGCTATGTGGATGGCCTGGATTGCTTACTCGAATAAGTATGTGATGGCTGTCAAAGAACATAAGTTTAGAAACATTGGGCTCAACTCTTGGAAATGCTACAAAATGGTGAGGTGATAGTTTATTTTATTTATCACTCACTCACCAATCTTGACTTTCCTTGCAAATAGGTGTTGTGATATTACAAAGGTTTTTGGCTTCAGATGATAGACAACTGCACCCAAAACAAGGAAATCAAACTTCAAGAGGTTGTTATTGACATGTATAGCCACTACAAGACACAAACTAGGTTAGTGGACAACATTAGTCGCAAGCTCAACAAGAGATGGCTGGTTAATTGGTGACTTGCACAATAGAGGTACAAATTTCTCACTATGTGGTCTTTCCCCATTAGCATAAAACACTCGGCTCTCTAATGATTAATATATACGATGGTTTTTGGATAGTGAACAAGGCCAAGAAGTTAAACTTAAATATAGTTTCTATCATAGGAAGGAGGAATCGGCCCATCTTTTCATCATTGACGTAATGTCAAAAGGTTTTGGAACATTTTGATAAAAAAATTCAAAGTTCAGATTTTCAGCCCTTAGGTTACCAACGTATCTTTTTTGGTGTGTGTAACAAAATGGACTTGGTCCTATGGCAGTTATGGAGAAACAAAACTCTCTAGTACATTCGGTTCAATAGGAATGAAAGGGACTTTAATAGTGGAGAAAAGGACATCTTTGGGTATAATGGTTTAAAATCTATGACAGACCACAACTAGTAGGATATCTAGGACTCGACAAGAGACAAATGTTTTTAAAGAGAGTTGGAGAGTAGTTTAATGATTTTTTTGTCACCTTCATGACCAAACCACTTACTTTTAATCTTGTTGTTTTCCACGACAAACATCTTATGGTGTCTAAAAGGTGGAGATTCTTTACAATTACATATTCTTCTACCTAATAGGTATAGAGATTTTTCAATCAACCACTCTTTTTGATTGCCATAAACATTGATCACACATCCTTCTTTCCATATCTTCCAGAGTGCTTCCCCTCCCATGGCATTCCACAAAGTAGAAGAGCACCCAATTGTTTCTCCACATAATGCTTGTTTTCAGCTGATTTGTCTTGTTAAGCTCATAAGCTTTGTGAGAGACTTCCATATGTGGAAGCTTCTAGGGCACATGAAGAAGAGTTGACCAAGGTCCTTTTTACACCGGATGCAACAATTACACTAGTGAGGGGCCCCACAAATTTTTTTAGCTTTGGCATTGGTTTTGATTCCACAATGGAGGATTTGCCATATAAGAACCTATTTTTTGTTTTCAATGAGGGTGCCATGGATCCCCACACACCATTTTCCATCTAACGCTACACAAGTTCTGACACCATCCTATGTTAAGAGAGATATGCAAGTCAAGGTGCTTATGTAACCTCAAAGTTTTTTCTAATTTATTATTGTTGGTCCATCTTAACCCTTCAACCTGGGGGGGGGGGGAAGGGAAGGGGTCGTTTCCAAGAAGGAGATGAGTCTTTGGGTTTTCCCAAGAGTTAATTTTGTGCTTGAGAAAGCACTAATCATCAAATTCAATTCTCCTAACATAGTTTATGTCTTCAAACCTTGTCGTATGACCTCTATCATGGTTCCATAGATGTTTCTACTCTCTAAAATCTTTCTTCCATAGCATTTTTGGTCTTTAGATGTTCTCCAAATCAACTTCTTCAATTTCCTTAATAAGAAAACAAATAGAATCATATTTCCTAGTCCTGGCCATCCATTTCCAGTTTTCATTAACCTTGATGTATGGTTTCATCTTGTTCCAACTCTTCCAAATGGAGCAAACAAGGTCAAAGCCTTTCCGGGTCACTAGTCATTGAGAAAACAACAAGGTGAAAAGATCAATATCCTTCCACCTAGGATTCTAAAGTATTCCAATGGTGATGCACCGCAGTGTTCTCTCCACGACAATATCCTCGGAGTAGAAAACTGAGCTCCAAGGGGTGCACATGGTGCTTTGCATAGAGGCTGCATAATATTTTGAAAAACATAGTACATAGGGAGCACACACACACAGACTTCTTAGGTGTTACAAATGCGGGCCAACTTACAGACTGTTATTCACCAAGCCACTATATGTTTTATTAAAGAACATATACAAAAGTTTCCAATGGCCATTTGGCCTTTCACATGGACACTAACAGTAACAATCTCCTACTTAAGGCCAATATGGCCAAAGTAACTATGGGAGAAAAATGAAGAATGACAAAGAATACCTGAGTGTAAGTATGCAAAGTATACCTCCCACCTGATGGGCATGTTACATAGTAGAGCTTTAGTCAAAGCATCTTCAACATTATTGCAAGTATGAACTTTCTAAAGAATAATGCGCTCTATGGCTAAGCAATCTCTTATGAAGTGATACCTCACCTCAATGTGCTTAGTCTTTGCATGATAGACTCAATTCTTAGCCAAAGCAATGGCATTCTGACTATCACTAAGCAAACGAGGTACCTGCTAAGGTAGACCCATATCACAAGCAAGATGAGAAAGCCACAATGCTTCCTTACATGCCTCATGCTTCTATGGTGGAAACAATTGTACATTCTTGAATTTGTTAGAAATTTCTCTAGCCAGATTTTTAATTAGATGCGGAATGGTTGTTTATGAAATAGGTATTCCGTATATGGATAAACGATATCAAGCAGCTGAACTATTGTTTTTACAACAAACTTGTAAAAAAATGAATACACCTTTACCGCGAATTGTTGAAAAACCTGACAATTATAGCCAAGTACAGCGTATGCATGAACTGAAACCTCATTTAGCTATTACTGGAATGGCCCATGCTAACCCCTTGGAAGCTAGAAATATTAATACTAAGTGGTCAGTGGAATTTACCTTTGCACAAATTCATGGGTTCAGTAATGTGCAAGATGAGATCTCCAAGAGATAGCACCACCAACAAAATGAAAAATGTACCCTAATGTAGATTGATGATTGTGAATGCAACTAGCATAGTCAGAACTTGTGTAACCAATAATGGATGCTTTCCCTCTATGTCAGCATAGAAACTTATCCTTAGTGCCAATCCGATATCTAAAAATCATCTTGACCGCTTTCCAATGTCTCTTGCCAAGATTAGACATATATCTACTCACAGCTCCCATTGCGAATGCAATGTCTAGTCTCATAGCTACCATAGCATACATGAGACTACAAATAGCTAAGGGATTTTGTTCATGAATTACTTTTCCTCATCTGATTTTGGGCAATCATCCTTGCTCAATTTCACATATGTGGGTAAAGGTGTACTCAATGTCTTTCCACCCTGCATATTGAACCCCTGAAGTACTTTGGATATGAACGCACTTTGAGACAAATATATGTATCTTTTACTCTTATATCATGAGTAATGCACATGCCAAGAATATGTTTGGCATCCCCCAAAATCCTTCATATCAAATGTCTGACTCAACTTCTTCTTGAGAATTGAGAAGTCATAAGAGGACTTCCTAGCAATCAACATATCATCAACATAAAGTATCAAGCACATCTACCTGCCATCTAAGCATCTCTTTGTGTAGAGAAAATGATCCTCATTGCATTGAAAATAGCCTTGAGACTTCATAAAAACATCAAACATTTGGTACCATTGTCTAGGGGACTGTTTAAGTCCATATGAGCTCTTCTTGAGCTTATAAAGTAGAATTTCTTTGCCAGGAACTACATAACCCTCTGGTTGTTCCATATAGATCTCATCTATAAGATCTCCATGCAAGAAAGCAGTTTTCACATCCATTTGGACTTGCTCTAAGTCCTCCATTGCAATGAATCCAAGCAACATGCACAGGGTACTCATCTTGACCACTGGAGAGAAGATTTCCTCAAAATCAACACCATGTTATTCTTCAAACCCTTGCAACAAATCATGCTTTATACTTTGGAGAAGCACTATCTGATGTGAATTTCAGGTTATATACCCATTCACATGGTAAAGCTCTCCTTCCCTTTAGCAAAGGTACTAATGTGTTTTAGTATCCCATAAGTGATATCCAAATTGTCCGTCTTGGCCATATCCAAGAAAAATGCATTTCTTTGACTTATGGTCCAACTTTTGTCTAAGTTTCTTGGGTATATGAACATATGCTTCACACCCAAAAACTTGAAGATGATCATAATATGGTGGCTTCCTTGTCCATAACTCTTGTACCAGTTTCAGACCTTTGGTAGTACTAGGTGAAAGGTTAATCACATGAACTACTATCAATACTGCTTTTGACCAAAAGCCTTATCAAAGATTTGCATGATGCACCATCAAAAGTACTCTATCCTGAATAGTTCTATTCATCCTTTTAGCTACACCGTTTTTTAGTGGGGTATAAGGAGTTGTAAACTCTCTATGAATTCCTCTAGACTGACAAAAAAGGCTGAATTCATGTGAGGTATCATCACCCCCCATTATGTGAATGTAAAGCCTTAAGCTTAATTCCTTTTTAAGTCTCAATTGAAGCAAGAATTTTTTTGAAAGTAGGGACCTCATCCTTTGCTTTGATAGGATATACTTCGAATTTTCCAGTAGCATCTGCCATCATCTATGTGACAAAGTAAAGAGAACTGGCTAATGACCTTGTGGGTATAGGACTACACACATATGTATGAACGAGATCTAAAGGCTGAATTGAAGAGTCGATGTGCACATTCTTAGTTTGCTTTCCATATTGACAATGCTCACAAAATGAAAAATAAGAGAAAGATAACACAACTAAGTAGCTAGCATGAGAAAGATTTTCCATTCCACTATGTGATATATGGCCCAAACGGCCATGCCAAATACAAGCCATAGGTTGTTCAATAAAAGCTAACAAGTGGTTTTTTTTGTGATACAAATAAAGGATAAAGTGAGCCAACTTTTCTTCCTTTTGCAATAACCATATTGTGCTTTGATATGCCAAAGGACTGAGCATAGAAGAGCACCTTGTAACCAAGGTCATCAAGTTGACCAATCGACATCAAACTACGTAATAACAGAGGTACATGGAATACATTATGCATAGTAAATTTTGAACCATCAATGAACTACACAACCACATCTTTAATTCCCACAATGTCACACTTGTAAGAGTCACAAAGTCTCACGGCACCAAGACACTTTGTTGCATTATTAGAGAACCATTATGTGTGTGGTATCACATGCAAAGAAGCACCAAAATCTAGCAATCATGTATGGGAAAGAGAATCAGCCATAAGAGCCTTAGTTGGCATGATGCTATCAAGTGTCAACACATCAGCATCATCAAAAATAGCATTAACTTCTTCAATCTTCACAGTCAAAGTAGATAGTGCAAGTAGTTGTTTAACACGCCCATTGACATTCTGTCAATTACCTTTAGCATTCTTTAATGCATAACAATTATTCTTCATATGTCCTTTCTTATGAAAATAATGGCTTTTGATATCCCTCTTCCTTGATTTAGTCCTACTTGTATCTCGTTCACCATTCTTTTCCTTGTTCTTGCTCCTACCATATTGTTGATTCTTTCCTTGGAAAGAATCATGAACATTATATGCTCCACTCTGAGTGCCAACCATAGATTTTCTATGAATCTCCTCACTCAAGAGTGCTCCACATATGGCATCATAGACCAATTTACCACATGGTGCACTATCACTAATAGCTATGAGATGATGATGGCAAGGTGCATAATAACAACATTGCTTTCATTTCATTATCCATATCCATTTTTGAGCCTGTAATTGGGAGAATATAGCATCAAACTCATTTAGATGAGTAGCAACACTATCTTTGTCCTTCATGTGAAGGACATATAACTTTCTCATGATATGCACTTTATTTGATGATGTCTCTTTTTCATATGTATTGCATAACTTCTTCCAAAGATCCTTTGCACTTTCATAGTCTGATACTATAAAGTAAACATTATCTGCTAGGTGCAATCAAATGGTAGACTTGACCACTTCATCTAACTGTTCCCAATCATCTTCATCTATGGCAGCATACTTCTTTGAAATTCCATTTACTGGCTTTCGTTGCCTCCTATGAATCAGCAGATCTTTAATCTGATTCTTCCATAGAGCAAAGTTTGTGTCATCAAATTTTTGGATCTCCAATTGGTCTTTGCCCTGCACGTTGTCGGGAAGAAGGAGGTCGTGGCGGGAAGCCGGTGCGTGGGGTTGGATCAGGCCCTGCTCTGGTGCACCGTTCCCGCTGTCCTGCGAGCGGCGTCTGCGCGCTGGGCGCCTCGCCTGTGCTCTCCGGAGCGTGCACGATCCTTAATGTCGGGATGAAATCCCGCAGGGAGTGTGCACTGATTTTTTTTTAAAAGTTCATTATTTTCTGAGTTTCGTGTGATGTTTTGTTCTAAAGAGGATATATTTCATGCATGATTTGACTGATTTGATTGCCTGTGTGATAAGAAACCATGTGAGAGATGTGCATTAGAACCGTGCGTGTAAATAACTGACCTTAGACCCATGAAAACTTTAGGTTTGACCCTTGAAACTGACTGGAAACTGAGGGTTTACCCCTCTGAAAAATGAACTTGAACCCTTGGAAACCCTTGGAATTTAGGTCCAAATTGTAAATAAACCCTTGGATTAATGTGTTTGACTTGATTGTGATCAAAACCTTAATTTACCTGACTAAAATCCCTAGCTTAGACCCTTGAAATCGGTGTTTGTTCTAGGTCAAACCCTTAGATTAATTAACCCTGTATATAGTGTGAAACCAAAACATGAATTTAGGGAAAATAAAAAAAAGAAGACAAAAATCAAAAATAGAATCAAGAGATGGGATTTTCCAAGAATAGTAAGTGAACATGCATGGTGGTCTAAAATTAGAAACTTAGTTAAGGAGGTTGGAAGTTTCTAGAGGAAAGTCCAAGGATGGGGAGGCCTATAAATAGGTGCCTAAACTCATTTGCTCCTCCCCGTGGTCTTTCTTGTGGAACCTTTCTACAGGTATGCTCCTTGTCTATTCATCTTTGTTCATGTTTTTCATGTTCTTGCTTATGAGCTCTGTGTGCGCATGTACATTTTGATATGCTTACAAGCGGTTGAATGGAAACACTGTTTTTTTCGAATGGTAGAAAGCACCATATGTTTAGGCAGAGAGAGGGATAATCATAGGTGCGTGATAATGATTGGTTGCACAGAATAGTTTGGGAATCAGAGGCGGGTCGTCCCCGTGGCTCCATATCAGAGAGAGGATTACGATGTCGGCTGCGGAGTGTCACAGAGAGATGAACGCCTGATTGCTCACAGAACTGACGGAAGCTTGCACGCACAGAGAGAGAAAATAGCGCAAAGAGAGAGTCGGTGGGAATCTCTCCCCCCCTATGGCGGCACAAAGCATAGAGGAGAGAGAGATAGAGTGTTGCGGGCACTATCGGCGGCAGAATCCAGGCATAGAATCCGATTGTAGAGAGAGAGTGTCAGAAACTGATGGCTGCGCAAAAGAAAACGGTAGAGAGAGAGATGGTTATGGTTTATGGCAGCCACATTACAGAGAGAGAGAAAGGGAATTAACCTGCTGCGTGGTGCATCGGAAGATGTCGGAGGAGAGAGAAAAGAGAAGCTATTAAGGTTGCGTTCCTGGCGGGGAGAGAAAGTGTGGTTGACCCGCAGAGAAAGCACTTGTTGTAGGAGGCAGATATGCGACATAGATTCGGTAGAGAGAGAGAGAGAGGTCTGTAGGGGGGCGTGATATTTGCTAGAGATAGCTTCACGTAGAGACATTCATGGACAGAAGAGGTCGCGCGAGAGAGAATTTAGGGGAGGGAGAGAGATATGTGGTATGGCGGTGATCATACAGAGATTCAAATCATAAAATGGCCCGTAATTCACAGTGTACGTATCATTTTTCCTGAAAATGCTATTGCACGTAACAAGTCATTGTTGCTAATGCCATGGATGGTAGATGAAGGTATTTTCCATACTCGTGGATTTTGAATGACTTGATGGTCATATATCGGAGCCATAGTGACGCAAATATCCAATGAAAAGCTTTCTCCATTTTTGGGATAGAAATCACATCGAGGTATTTTGATCTTTTCCAAACAAGGAAAATACTTATGAACTCGATGGGTCTATTAAGAGAGAATCTTTGGCTTAAAGTACCTCTTTTGGAACATAATGACTTGTCAGCCAAAAATAGAATTATTGCATGAACACCAAATCATTATACTATGAAGTTGGAGTCTCCTTGAAATAAACACATGTATCTGTAATGGGTTTAGTATGAAGAATCCCTTGAAAATGATTTTTCTCTTATAAAAATTCTCAATATATGTAATTACTCTTAGCTTGAAGGCATAGTGATCAATTTTATTACATTTTACTAACATAATCATGAAACCCCATCCTGTGGATCTTACTCGTGGAACGTCTCTCCAGGTTCATGCAGGTTTATGAAGTATATCAAGTGATTGAAGATTGAAGAAAAGAGTATCCCCATCCTGTGGATCTTACTCGTGGAACGTCTCTCCAGGTTCATGCAGGTTCATGCAGGTTCATGTAGGTTTATGCGGTTTCTGATTATCTGAAGTAAAGAGAAGGGAGGCTACTGCTGAGGATACCTGAAGCAAAGAGCGGACCGAAGACCTAAAGAAAAGCTTCGACCGCGAAGACCGAAGCGGAATCTCGTGGGCGATTTCTCGCACTGTAGCGAGGGATCTGTTTTATATCGGCCGGCCCGCACTGTAGCGGCGGCTTTTATCTTGTATCATCGCACCGCACTGTAGCGGTTTTATTGTACCATCAGCCCGCACTGTAGCGGCCTGTTTGTATCACTCATTTTTATTGGAGTACTTCAGTTTCATATTTCGATTGTATCTTCGAGCTTGATCTACATCACGTGTTTCACTGCGGTATACACGTCTCTCTTTCCGACGCCCACGGTCCCACGTCTCGACACTTCCGAGGGGCAAGGGTCCCACGCGTACGAGGATCGCGCACGCTCCGGAGAGCACAGGCGAGGCGCCCAGCGCGCAGACGCCGCTCGCAGGACAGCGGGGACGGCGCACCAGAGCGGGGCCTGATCCAACCCCACGCGCCGGCTTCCCGCCACGACCTCCTTCTTCCCGACAACGTTATAGCTCCTCCTCGTAACAGTAGCACTAGATCGTGATCCACTAGACATGCCTGAGACCTTTGATGCCATGATAGTAGAGAATTGAATAGAATGATAATGGAGCTAGAAGAATCCAAACACCACTAAGGTTCAAAGAAGGATGACCAAGTGTCAGATTCTGGGAGAGAATTCAACACTCTTCCAAAAAAAAAATGAATTAATGAACAGTAATGACCAACCAAAAGGATTATGTGAGAATAAATGTGCTCACACCAGTAAGTGTATCAAGGAGTAAATCCACCACTGTATGGTTGAAAAAAACCAAAAATCTCGAAAAAATTTCTTAGGGTGTCCTCTGCAAAATGAGCAAATGACCAGTGTCAAAATATTATAAAACTACAAGTATTGACATGTTTACCTACATAGTGAATCACTAACTCTATTGCATATAGTCAGTTACCTAAAAGAAGCCAACTAAGCTTATTGAGCACCTATGAACAACTATCATACATCTCCTATGGCGAGGCTGGGTAAGTCTTCTACCTACATCACCAAAGAGACCCCAACACTTGCATGTCTCCTAGTTATGAAAACTTCACCACGACCCTCTTTATCAAACATAAAAGGCTTTATGCAAAAACGTAACCGTTATATCAATGATTTTTGGAACATCAAGCTTACACTATGCTTGAGGTGGATTTGATCTACATCAAAAAAGCTATGGTTTGGATTATGCCAAAATATCCATTGAAGCATTCTCTTACCTATGCTCATTTATTATTTTTTCTTTTCAAGATTTTTTATGGATCATTTACCGTTGTAAAAGCCCAGAGCTTTACACATGTAAAAGGATAAAAGGAGAGCTAAACTTCCACAAACTTGAGGTGGTTGAGTTGCACTAAAGTAGATCAAACTAGATCTTCACTTTTCCTAGATTGCAGGAAAGTGAATTGATTCCCCCCAACAACTAACACCTCCTTCATTTGAACTCAAAATCCACTTGTAGAAGTCCTAGAGCACTTCAAGATTCTATATATAGACTTCAAATCACTTGTACATTACATGGAAGGAATATACATACACTTGTGGCCATCATTGTCTTGCTCCTTCATTTTTCTGCATCATCTCCTTCAATAAAAGTAAGCTTGTAGAGGTTGCTACTCTCCCTATATAGCTCAAAATTGGATGATTGAGACACTCATTTAAAAAGGTATGATTGTCTACATTACGTGTAGAAATTTTCAAAGAATTTGGTTTCGTACATTAGCAGAAATCTTAGTTTTTTTGTCTCAGGGTCTACCTTTGCAAATTCCTAAAAAATAGGAGTACCACTATTGAGTGTCAGGTTCATTCCAAAAGCATATTTTGCTTATTTCTTGTACTCTTGTGCATTCTATACACTCAAACCTATGTGTATCACGCCTCCAAAAGGATTTTTTCCAATTGTAATCATGTTGGTTGCTATGAGCATTTGATATTGCTTATCTTATCCAAAGATAGTAAGTTTTTTGAGCTAATGAATGCGCAAACCTATCTATTTTGTATGGACTCTTTCTCCTTGATTCTCCAAAGTACATAGTGCATTTTAATGCACTTATCACATGCCTACAGGGTCTATTTGAGTCTCCATAAGTTGAAGGGCTGGTCGTATGCTGGTTTACTAGATCAAACTTTGTTGCTTTGCAACTCATTTTTATATCTCCTACAAGCTTCTCAAGTTCTTTGAGTGGTATCAGAGCTAGATCAAGATGGGTGAGGGATTTCCCTCAATGATTGAGAAGCTTGATCAACACAACTATGCAGCTTGGCAAATTAGAATGGAGGCCTATTTGCAAGGTAGATATCTTTATGGAATTGTAGCAGTTGATGAAGCTATGCCTATTCCAACATCCAAAATACAAGAGGGGATAGATAAGCTCACACTTTGCTATGCAATGGATGCTCAAGCAAGGTCGTACATACTAAATTCTATCTTTGGCTTTGTATGACCACATATTAGAGGATGCAAGACATCTCAAGAGACTTGGGATGCCCTAAGGAATTTCTTTTCTACTAGTACCAAAGCAAGAAAGAATCATCTTTGGAACGAGTTCAACCAATAAAGAACACACCTAAACAAACGATCACAGACTTTGTTCCCAAGGTCAAGGAGGCTGTAGATCAGTTAGCATCCATTGGAGAGCTGATTGAAGAAGAGGTTATCATGAGGCAAATTCTCAATGGGATTCAAAGTGATAAGCAATGGAAATCCTTCACCATGGCTTATGATCTCATCATGGATGTGCAAACTCTAGACTTAAACATCTTTCTTGGACAATCAAGAGACCAACAATAACATAAAGGAAGGTAACTCCTATCATGGTAATTCAACTAGTGCTCTATATGTAGATAAGAAGGAGAAGAAGTTGAAAGGCAAGAAGAAGGAAGAAGATGAAGGAGAGACTTCCCAAACCCACTTCATAAGCAAGAGCAAGGGGAAAGGGAAGAAGAAAGGACCAAAGCATGACAAAGCCAAAGGTTAAGATGTTCAACCTTGTGCCATCTATGATAAGACCCCACACCACTCAGAATTGTTGGTTCAATGGGAAGACCTAGAAAGGAAGTGGAAGAAGTGGATATGGAAGCAATAAAGATAAAGGTGGACAAAACTTCAACAATAAGAATAGAGGCCATAATAGAATGGACTACAACAATTATTCTGAAGATCAAGCACATGAAGACTCATTGATTCTAATGAATGTAAGCCACAAAGAAGGTAAAGAAGACGATCATTTTTTCTACATAGATTCAGGATGTTCAAATCATGTTGCAAGCAACATTGCTCTTCTATTTCATTTGGAAAGTCCTAATCATAGACATGAAGTTCAAACAAGGGATGACATAAAGCACAATGTGGAGAACATTGGTAATGTCAAATCTTCAAATGGTAGGAAAAATACTTTGAGTAAGGTTCTCTATGTACCCACTATGACAAAAAACCTAATAGTGTTGGCCAAATGGTTTAAAAAGTCTTGCAAGTTAGGTTCACCCAACATGGAGATTTTGTGGAATATCCATGTCAAGGCTTCAAGAAGATAGTCAAAGGTGAGAAGCATGATAGTCTCTTTACTTTTGAAGTAGGAGAAACCAAGAATGTAGCTCTATTCACTTTTGGGTCTCAAGCCCTAAGTGAGCTTGAAGTGTGGCATAAGAGACTTGATCATGTGAATGAAAGAACCTTGAAGGATATATGTAGGGATCAAAGTCTTCTAATACAACCAAACATATCAAAGAAACACATGATCAATAGATGTGATGTTTGTCAAATTAGGAAGGCACAAAGACAACCATTCAACCACAAAGGTGACATCCACAATAACTTATTGGACTTAGTACATACAGATGTATGGGGACCAAGTTGTTGGGGGATTCTTGGACAAGAAGGAGTTTGAGGGTTTGTAGGAGAAAAGGAAAAGACAAGAAGAGAAAATACACCCTGGAAGCCTCTACGGATTGATTACACTAAGACAAATACAATGTTGAAGCACAATACAAGCCAATACTTCTGTGTGCTCAATTACAAATTACCAAATACCCAAAGTCTTCTTGCTGCCAGCCTCCTCTGCACCAGACCTCCACCTGCTTCAAGATTACCCTTGTGCACACCTTGCACCAAGCTTCCACTAAGGGGGGGGGGGGGGGGGGGGATGAATTCCTTCTGTCGGCACGCGAACACTGCAAGGAGACCTTGAGATCCTTGGGGGACTAGCTGAGCACTCTCTGCACAATTCCTTAGTCACTCTCCATGCACTCCTTCAACTCCACTCTTCTGCATCGCACACTGGTGACTCTTGCACTTCTCTCTCTTGCTTCTCTTAGACTATGCTTCTCTTGCTTACTCTAGAATCGTCCAAGAATAGTCCTTGCCTTGATTTGAGTGTGTCGATCACGTACGCTCCTAACTGCAATAGTATCTTGGTGCTCACTTTGATGTCCCAAGATTGTCTTCACAAGTGGCAACCAACGACTTCTTGTTTTGTCTTGTAGTGACTTTAGACTAAAACCAAAAAATTTAATTGGGGGGGCCATATTTTCACTTGTGCGTACGTTGTCGCTTCACATACCTTCACATTTTCCTTTTAAGTCTTCACTTTTGCACATAAGAGGGGGTTCACCTGAATCTTCCAAAACACTTTAAAAAACACTTTGAACCTTAGGGAAATTAGAGAAAATACCTCTGCAACCTGCAACCCACTTTCTCCAATTTACCCTTTGTGGACAATTAATTGTGCACTACCTGTGCACTTTGACACCTGCACTTTAGCACTTTGACTTTGCACCTGTTGACTTTGACCTTTTGAACATTTGACTTTGACTATGACCAACATGGCTTTTATGGGCTCAACACAAGTCAAGAACCTTCATTGGTAGGATCAAGGTATTATGTCTGATTTATTGATTACCATAGTAGATGGACTATTCTACACTTTATCTAAAGTAAGAATGAAGTGTTTGATTGTTTCAAAAAGTATCTAGCACATGTGGAGAATCATAAAGGTAGATCACTCAAGAAGCTTAGATTTGATGGATGGGGGGAATACTTCTCCAAAGATTTTGATGAGTTCTTGCAAGATAAAGGTATCAAAAGGGAAGTGACGACTAGGTACTCTCCTCAAATAAATGGAATTGAAGAGAGAAGAAACAAGACATTGGTTGGATTAGCTAGAACAATGCTTGAAGAGAAGAGGTTGCCACATTATCTATGGACAGAGGCTATTTTAACTACCGTGTACCTTGTCAGTAGACTACCATCCAAATCACTTCAAGGTATTACTCCTTATGAATCATGATATGGAAGAAAACATAGTCTTGGACATTGCAAGGTGTTTGGTTGTTTAGCTTATGTTCACGTACCATCACAAATAAGAGGTAAGCTAGATGAAATGGCAACAAAGGTAATCTTTATCGGGTATGACTCAACTCAGATGGGTTACAGGTTTTATAATCCTTCAACCAAGAAATTCACTACAAGTAGAAATAGTGTGTTTAAAGAACACAAGTCTTGGTATGATGAAGACAAACAAAAGGTAACTCTACCATATGATCTTGATTTTGATTCTCATCAATTAGGAAGCAAGCATGATACACAGGTCTAGGATCCAACAAGTGATATAGATGATGACCAAGATGAAAGGGAAAAGGATTAAAAACTATGGAATTCAAGAGGCAAAGCAAAGATGCAAGAGTGTGGAGAATGCTCTAAGCAAGCTCCTAGAAGATCAACAAGAGAGAAGAAACAACTATAAAGGTATGGATATGATTCCACATTTTTTAAAAGGCATTGAATCTTCTTGGCAAAAGACTCAATTTTAAAAGAACCCTCAACCTATGAGGAGGAAAAGGGAAACCCTAATTGGGAAAAAGAAATGAAAGAAGAAATAGATGCATTGAAGGAGATGGACACTTGGGATTTGGTTGCAATGTTTCCCAATCAAAAGGTAACTAGTTGTAGATTGGTATATAAAGTTAAAAGAAACTCAGATGGATCAGTTTGCAGGTACAATGCAAGATTAGTTGCCAAAGGATGATTCCAAAATCATGGTATAGACTATGAAGAAACATTCTCATGAGTTGCAAAGATGACTACAATCAAAACACTGATAAGTGTAGCTGCTACAAGAAAATGGAGACTCCTCCAACTTGATGTAAAAAATGCATTTCTAAATGGTTGGATAAGTGAAGAGGTATAAATGTCATAACCTCCAGGTTTCAAAAACCCTAATCATGCATCTTATGTTTGCAAAATTAAGAAAGCATTGTATGGATTGAAACAAGCTCCTAGAGCTTGGAATTACATGTTGGTTACATACCTTCAAGATCAAGGGTTCAAACCTAGCAGCTCAGATCCTCCTCTATTCATCAAAAGGGATCACAATGAGGTTGTCTATCTATGTGTATATGTGGATGATATTACTGTGCCCATCAAGATACTGAGGAACCGAGAAATCTATCCATTTTTTATTTCTTTACATCCCTCATTAGAAATGCGGTGAGGGTCCCAAAATAGCCTTGAAAGAAATTTTGGAGTGATTTATTTAAGATCCAAATATGGCACACAAAACATCTAGACAATGCTAGAAGTGTTGATACTATTAGGTTCATTATGCACAAAAGCATTCATGTCATCGACAAAGAGTCTCATTAGCATCTAATTCTTACTATAATGGAGCCGAAGGCCTAGGATCTATCCTAAAAAGGCCTAATGACTAACCAAGGAGCTAAGGCCATCAGTGGAAATGGCAAAAAGAAGCAGAGCTAGTGGACAACCTTGCCTAATAGAGCATTTTAACCTGATTTCCTGAGGGTTGACTATTGATATTAATTCAAGTTGAGGATTTCCCCATAAGTGTAGAGATCATGTTGATGAATTTAGGTCCGCATCCAACATCTTTAAGGGATTGTAAAATGAAATCCCACTCTCGGTGATCATATGCTTTGTGGAAATCAATCTTGTTGGTGTGTTGCATTTTGATTGAGGAGTCAAGTAAGTGAACTTTCATATCCAGACGAGGGAGTGGGAGCGATATGGTGCTCATGTGCTGCGTCTTTAACCATGGAGGGGCTCTTGAATGATTCTAACCAAGTAGAAATTGCATAAAGAGTGTGTGCAAGCTGCATGCCCATCAGACAATCTAGTGGGCACCATTGTGAACGATTAAGTGTCAGTTGACAAGTGCTTGTATGTCACATGACACTCGAGAGGTGAGTAAGGTGGCTCTCAGAGTCTCAACATACAACTTTGAGGGGCTTGTGATGGTCAGGTGAGTGGCCTAGGGCTACCATTGAATTTGGAAAGGGGTGATGGTGCATTGAGGCTATGTGGGCGACACTCGTGAGTTGTGATGCCACACGAGATGAGGGCAGGATTCCATAGCCGATAATTGCATGCCTCTATTGGCAATGTTGGACCATAGCTTGACCTCAATCTTAATCATTATAACAGGGAGCTTGAAACTAGGTGCAATTCCTGTTTATTTTCTTGACCCATAGTCCTCATGTGGATGTCAACAACGGCATTCTAATGCCCTCGCAGCATAGTGACATGGAGGTTGCGAGCTTCCTGAGTCATCGGCCGTGGAACGAAGGATTGAATGGGGTTCTTCCAAGTGGAACGATAGTGCTTCTAATACGCATTCTAGTTCACCTTTCACATAGAGCGGTGGAAGATTGTTCGAATAATGTTGTGCAAATCTGATGTGGCAAAAAAAAAAACTATTGGGGTGGAGGGAAGGGGGTTGAGAACAAAAAACTTGAAACTATTCCATGACATGGCACTCCAAGAGAGTCCGGACTCCGCCCTTTCTGAAAATAAACATCAAGAGTTCTTGTATGTGGTTTCTTAGGATTGGATCTCATCTTATAATTTGAAGGGGCACCACTCAATGTGATTGAGCCCAAGGCTCAATTCACATTGAGTAGTGTTCCTCCAAAGTTTGAGATGACCTCGAATCAAAAGAAGCCACATACTCAAACTCTTAACCTTTGCTTTCACAAAGGGCAGAGTCCCAACACTATTGGAACTCTATGTCATGGAATAGTTTCACTTTGTTTGTCCCGAACCCCAAGATCTTTTCTTGTGCCACATGAGATTTGCAAGAAGTTATTGAAATGAACTTCCACCGCTTGTGTGAAAGATCAAGTGGAACACGTATGACGAACACCATCGTCCACTTGGAGACCCCATATTAGCCCTTCGTTCTGAAGCCCCGATCTGAAGCGAGTCACCACACCAAATTGATATGAACATAAGCTGAGAAACGTGTGGGGCAATCCTAATAAACGAGACATTCAAAAAAATAATTTACTCGTGTTCAAACAAATAACTTACTCGTGTTGTTCTATTCTTTGTTATTTTTAGGATCTTTAAGACATATCTGAAAGGTATTCTCTCTTTTCAGCTCCTCTGAAAAATACGTATTCTCTTGCTATTTTGATAATCTATGGATTTAATTATAATTGTGCCCCTTAACATCAAAGGCTTGTGTTAATCGGCCGTCGGATTGGGACAGATGTAACGTAGGACAGATGTAACGGAAATCTGAAGCTAGTTTAACAATCTTCGATAAAAATTCAAATTTGTTTATGATTAGAAACACGTTAGCCAAAGAAATTGGCGAAGGCGAAAAAACACCTTATTCGGGCATAATTTTGGCACATTCCGGTGACATTTCGGTAACAGAATCACAATTTTTCGGCGACAGTTTACCATTTTTTGGTGAATCTTCAGCCCAGCCACCGCTTTTTGGAGTAAGTTCCCCTACACTCGACATCAAGAAGGAAGGAACTTTGTTCGAAACCGAGACTCGAAGCATACTGAGCAAGATCATTGAACCAAAAAGTGCACAGTCTGACGATACAGATTCCTATTGTTCAGATATTCAACCCCGAAACCCAGAAGATATTCACAATACACTCGCCATGAACGGGCAACAACAACAACAGCAGCAGCAACAACAAGTATGCCCACCAAGGCCACCTCCAACAGGAGTGACGTACACTAAATTTGGTGGATTCCCAGGAGATGATCCGGATGCTCACGTACGCACCTTCGAGATAAGCTACGCAGTTCTCAACCATCCACCGGATCAGGCGTATAAAGCTATTGTCTTCCAATCTACACTGGTCAATGAAGCAGCTAGATGGCTTACAGAATATGATATTAATCACTTCGGCACCTATGAAGCAGTACGAGATGCCTTTTTATAGCGATTCAGGTTAAAGAAGAATCCGGCCGAAATTTTTGACTATCTGCAAAACAACAGACAGAAGGTAAATCAAACAGTACAGGAATACGCTACTCTATTCAGGACTCACTTGAGGTAGTTACCACCAGCACATGCCAACCTACCAGACGACGTTATTACTCAGTGGTTTATCAATGGCTTGACTCCAAAACTTAAATAGATTATGATCATACGCTGTGTAGGAGCAATGACATTGGATGCAGTGATTGCAATGGCTCTGCAACTGGAAAACAAGGTTGGAGGATTTACAAAAGATCTGGAGTGGTTAAAAACAAACAGAAATGTCGCCGAAGATGTGACGAGACAAGTATACTGCATCACATGCAAGAACTCAGGCCATACTAGTGCCACTTGTGCACTTAATCAGCTATTCTGTGCTATCTGCAACACTGCCGGACATACCACCGAAAACTGCACATACAACGCCAAAGTACAGGGAACTGCGACTGTCAATGCAATTATACAGGAACCAGGACAACCAGCCAATCATTATGTGCCTCCACAAATGAGGAACAATCAGCAACAAGGATATCGAAATTACAGAGGACAAAGAAACAACAACTACAATGCAAACCGCTGGCAGACCGGACCGCCACCGGAAAATCCCAATCTACCACCACCGCGCTGTCATTTCTGTGGTGAATTTGGTCACATTAGAAGATTGTGTAAGGATGCAGCTGAATATGATCAGAGGAAGAAGGAACGACAAAATCCAATGGCTAATATGGTACAAATCACACCAGTAGAAACACAAGCTGCAGTAATTCAGACCTGCTCCGATAAACAACTACAGCCTGCAGTAGAATTATTTGAACCAGGTATACGCGAACAACAAAGGATGTACAACAAGGCTAGTCAATGGACCACCGCAGAACCTCCAGTCTTCCCAGATCCTATTCCCGTAACCCAGATCCCATTAACCAAAGAAGGGATACAACCACAGGATTTTAATTCAGCAGCAGGCACATCATTAGCAGTAGGTACATCAGCAGCAGCAGGCACCTCCTCAGCAGCAGACACATCATCTTCAGCAGACGCATCATCTTCAGAATCTATGGAAACAATCCAATCACAAAAGGCTTGGGAAATTTTATCTAAAGCATCCATCACTCTTCCTTTGGGCCAATTACTTGCACTAGTACCGGGAGTTCGACAGCAATTTCAACAACAGTTCAGTCCTGTGCCTTCCTGCATTCCGGCGACAGCAACAGTACAACCGGAACCTGAGTCTACGGTCGACCATTCAGTTCCTTTAATTACGGTATGGTATAAGAATCATAAAATCACATAGGTACTAATTGATGGAGGATCTGGAGTCAACATTGCTACTGCTGCACTGTGTGAGAGGTTAGGGTGGACCGAAATCGAACCAGTTCAATTTTTTGTCAGAATGGCCGACCAATCAAGAGTCCATCCCATTGGACTTGTACGAAATGTACCAATCACTTTACAAGGTACAATATTTAAAATGACCTTTGTCATACTAGATTTACCGAAATCCACTCTTGATTACAACCTCCTTTTCGGTCGACCTTGGCTGAAGCATGCTAAGGTGATACAGGATTGGTCTACACAAGAGCTCACTTTCAAGGATAAAAATCGTAAATACACTGTAAAATTAGATGCCATACAACCTTGCAAATTGCATGCTAGACCGTATTTGGCGGAACCAGTCCATATGTTAGATGGATTGTCAGATGATGAAGAAGAAGAGTTCTGAAAAATAACATTGACTTAATCTCCGTAGGCACTGTTGATCTACAATCTGTTGTAGATAATTGGAACCCTACAGTTTGTACAGTAATGACTGTAAGAGAAGAAGAAAAGAAGGAAGATACTGCTGATATAGATGATGCTCAACTGCAACAACTTTTTAAGCCAACAGACGACACAGAGAAGCCTCGACAATTTTATGTCCCAGAAGATCAATTGATCACTTATAATTTAGGCAATGAAGATCATCCGCGTCCTGTCAAGATAAAGCAAAACTTACCGGAAATATTTCAGACAGGCTTAATCTAGCTACTCCGAGAATTCTCCGACGTCTTTGCATGGGATTACAAAGATATGAAAGGATTGGACCCGCGCATCTATCAGCACAAAGTCATGCTGAAGCCAGAAGCCAAACCGAACAAACAACCCAGCTATCGGATGAATCCAAACTATGCATCATAGGTAAAGGCAGAACTTGATAGGCTACTTAAGGTCGGATTCATTGTACCCGTAGAGCACGCTGAGTGGATCTCACCAATTGTTATTGTTCCGAAAAAGAATAAGCAGTTGCGAATATGTGTAGATTATCGGAAACTGAACGCAGCTACAGTGCCTGATCCTTTTTTGATCCCTTTTCTTGACACAATGATTGATAGAGTAGCAGGACATGAAATGTATTCATTCTTAGACGGATACAACGGATATAATCAAGTTAGAATGGCTGAACAGGATATACCGAAAACTGCATTCATTACCAACTGGGGTGTATTTGCTTGTACTGTTATGTGGTTTGGATTAAGGAATGCCCCAAGTACCTTTCAAAGATGTATGCAGGAAATATTTTCTCCTTATCTCACCTCTTTTATGCAAGTTTACCTTGACGATTTTTCAATCTTCGGTAAGATGATAGCACACCTGTTCCATTTACGGTGCTGCTTTCAGAAATGCAGAGAATACAGACTCTGTTTAAACCCAAACACATCTGTGTTTGCGGTTTCATGTGGCAAGCTACTTGGTCACATCATATCTGCACAAGGTATACAGGTGGATCTAGATAAAATTTCGGCAGTATTAGAAGCCCCGGTGCCCACTACACCGAAGAAAGTTATGCGCTTCATGGGCCAAGTAAGATCGCATGAAGGACACTTACGGTGGCTTGCTCATTTGGCAATACCACTGAACAAGCTAATCACCAAGACTCCTCAACAATTTGAATGGACTCAGGAGTGTGAGATAGCATTTGATCGTTTAAAGAGTTTATTAACACAAGTTCCCATCTTACAGCCGCCGGACTGGGATTGCCCATTTCATGTATTTGTTGATGCTTCAGATATAGCAATAGGAAGTGTCTTGATGCAACAAATTGATAAGTGGTTCAAACCAGTGTACTATGCAAGTCAAAGATTAGCCCCAGCTGAGAAGAATTACTCTGTAACAGAAAGAGAATGTCTAGGGCTAGTATATTCTGTCAAGAAATTCAGACATTACTTATTGGGCCGTAAATTTACCTTTCATATAGATCATGCTGCGCTTGTCTATCTAGTTTGGCAACAGCATCTAGGTGGTCGATTAGCACAATGGGTTCTACTTTTACAGGAATTCGACTACGAAGTCATTCATCGGCCAGGCAATTCACATGCCTTAGCAGATTTCCTATCTCGCTTAGATTCCGGTGAAGCTCCGATGGGCATAGATGACACAACTCTGGCAATTTATATCTCTGAACCAATGAATGATGAAATTACAGACCCACCTATACCATCTACATATTATGATCAGATCCTGACCTTTCTCACTGATGGCTGCCTTCCATCTCAGACTTCTATGGCAATACGCAGGAAAGTTGCAGTTTTCAGTCGAAGATTTCGGTTAATTGCTAGAGAATTATATTATGTGGATCATAGCGGAATTTTACTTCGATGTATTCCACCACATGAAGTTAACTCAGTTATTACTTTGGCTCACTCAATTCCTTCCAGTGGCCATTTTGCAGCAGACTTAACACACCGGAAAATCCTGTAGAGTGGTCTCTGGTGGCCAACTATGTACAGAGATGTATCACAGTTTGTCAAACAATGTGATACTTGTCAAAGATCTGGACAGCCCTTGCAACGTCATCTTTTTCCTCTGCAACCCATCTTACCATTGGAACCTTTCCAGAAGTGGGGTCTAGATTTTATCGGTCCGATTACACCTCCAGCAATCTTCAGTAACAATCGTTACATACTGACCTGTACATACTATGCAACCAGATGGGCAGAAGCCTGGGCTTTACGGGCTGCTACAGCTGTTACGGTAGCAAAGTGTCTGCTAACCGATGTCTTTCCACGTTTTGGTTTACCACAGGAACTTGTTTCAGATCAAGGCACTCATTTTGTAAACAATTTACTGAAGGCACTTACACAGTCGTTCCAGGTCACACATAAATTTAGTTCTCCTTATTATCCTCGTGCTAATGGTTTGGCCAAAAGCACGAACAAATCTCTGCTGAATATGCTTTGAAAATTGATCATGGAAGCACCGGAAAGATGGGATCAACTGCTACCTGCAGTGTTATGGGCATATCGGACTACATACAAGGTAACGACCGGATTAACATCTTTCAAACTAGCTTACGGATTAGAAGCAATAGCACCAATGGAGATAGTTATACCAAGTTTACGAGTAGCAACCGCTCAGAAACTGCTACCAGAAGACTCACTGTCATTTTGGTTGGATACACTCAGAGAGTTAGACGAACAACGATGGCACAACTTTTTAACTATGCAGGAAGTACAACTAAGACAGGCTCGGACGCATAATCGACACTTGAAAACTCCAGTTTTTACGGTGGGACAACTTGTCCTTTTTTATAATGCAAAGTCGAATTGGTCTGCTGGTAAATTCAAATTACGCTGGTATGGCCCTTACCGGATTTCAGAACAAGTGGGCCCAACAACTTTTCGGTTGACTACGTTGACTGGAAACCCTCTTCCGAAAGTAATCAATGGTTCGAAGCTGCGACCATACCAACACGCAGCTAACCCACACTGAAACGTTTTTTTTCGGTGGGCCGCATCGTTTGGCGCTCGCTTTTCTTTACTTTTCTTTTCTTTGTGCGTATTTAATAATATAAGCCTGTAAATATCCGCATTTTAAACCCTATTTATGACTAAAGCCGCCCTGCCCTTTTGAGCTCTTCATGCATGCATACCGAAGTTAAGAATTATAATCCCCCTGCCACGTGATTATTACTGCTTTTGATTACTCTCCGCTACAGCACCACTACATAGCCTTCTCCAGTTCGCCGAAAAAATGCTATTGTGTTTATGTGATTGTGCTTTGTGTTTTCATTGTGTTCTGTGTATCTGTGTTCTGTGCTCTGTCTTTGTGTGCGCCATGGAAGCCTTGGCTAATTACGCCGCTTTCCGTGACGGTCTCCCTACCGAGGTAGGAGAGTACCTGCGCATACGTGGGTTGGCAAACTTCGCTGAACTGCCTTGGCATTCAGTGGAGTCCCACCCATTCTTCGCCAACATCATCTCTGCCATAGCCAACACACCCGCCAATGAGCAACGATGGGCTATCACTTCCTTACCCTCCCGAACACTTATCACCCTACAAGCCTTTGCAGAAGCTTTTAGACTCCCATCGCAAGGCCGAGAAAATGGCCCAAGCCTGATAGTTACTCATATGAGTGAACTATTTCCCAGACATTCGTCTAACGAGTATGCAATCCTCTGCCGACCAGAACCCGAACGATCAGCACTTCAATTTTTAGTAGCCATACTCAATCTCCAAAAACGCACATATGGAATATCCCGCCCTTTCTACTCCGCCATAGAACTAGCCGCACGAGAACCAGTGAACTTCGCCTCTTTCTTCTTTCACCGCATCCACAAGGAATGCCTAGCTATCATGAAACAAGTAAACAAAGGTAATACGCCTAGATCTAGATTGCCCCATATCTTGTCATTTCTCTTTCCGGCAATCCTTGCAGCCCAACCACCACCCCGGGGGCCCATTCTGAGGCATGAGGAGTCGATACAACTGTTAGAAGACGATGAAGAAGAAGATGAAGAGGAACTCAACCAGCTTTTCCGCAGAAAAAGGATCAGAATTAGCTCGTCTGAGAGTGAAGCACAGAAGTCAGCCAAAGAAGATAAAGAAGAAGATAAAGAAGAAGAAAAGCAGGAAGAAGACACATTCCACGACACCGCAACCTCCATGCAGAATGAATCCTCTGCGCAATCTTCCCAGGAGCAACAACAAGAAACTCGTAAGGAAGCTGAAACAACATCGACCGAAGAAACATCGAATCAGCAGTCTGAAGAAGAACAACAAACAGAGGAAGAACAAGCTGCTAAAGACGCATTGGACAAACTACTTAAGGCAGTGGAATCCACATTTTCGGAGCAGGAACAACAAAATACAAACCAGGTAACAACTCAAACCGTAATTCCAACTCCACCACCGGAACCTCCACTAAACCCAACCCTTCCTATTCCACCTAACGAACTCGTCGAGCCCACAGCTTCTTCCGACTCATCCCCCAACTACTCCCCTCCGACCTCATAGCAACTTACTGCATCGTCTTCCCAACCTCGTCTCGCTCTCCCACCACCCTCCACACCAGTATTTGCTCAATTAGAATCAATGGGTCAGATGCTAATTGAATTATCAAGACAATTGCCGCAACAACTAAAGCAAATCATAGAAAGTGTTCGCGAAGACTTCCAGCATAAATTGGAAGCAATGGAGGTAGACATCACACCCCTCCAAGAAGAACTACAGGCCGTGAAGACCGAAAATCATGCGCTTCATGAACAAGTACAGCAGCTACAGGCCAGAATCCAAGAACAGGAACAAATAACAACGCAGCGAGATGAAGCACAGGCAGCAGCAAAAGAGAAGGAAGAATTGCTACTAGTTGCCGATGCAGAAATAACCAAACTGAAGCAAGATATCTAGGACAAGGAAGATGCACGGATCGCCTTAGGCAACTTACTCGATGAGACAAGGAAGCAACTATAAGAACTGGTGCAGCAGAATCAAGAACAACAATTACAGCAGAAGAGAGCAGAAGAAGAATTGCATAGAACGAACGCTAATCTGAAAGACGTAAATAACATGCTCAAGCACTACCTGACAAAGGAAGGCCAGACACAGAAGCTTATTGCAAATCTCAAATGAGAGAAAGATTCATACATCAAACCCATAGATTTTCAAGATCAGGAGATAGAGAGGCGCGAAAATTAGCTGGCAAACATTAAAGAAAGAGTATAGAAGATGGAGCAACAACTCGAAGAGATGAAGACGTTTAGAGATGCGGCATTAGCAAATGATTTTTATCTGCAGGAGGCCTTTTTGCAAACACAGGCCGAAATTTTGCTCACTGATGCCATCTCTCTTAGCTCTGTTAGGATAGATGTGCAACTAGTAGAACCAGATACCCTTAAACAAATGTTAGAAACACTTAAGAAAAATATCACCCAAATTTTTAGACTAGCCCGGAACATGTACTTAGAAGGTATAATCAATGAACAGTAATTTTGTAAAAACTTGCGGGTTCGAGTCCACCGTGCGTGCCAGTGTTAATCGGCCGTCGGATTGGGATAGATGTAATGGAAATCTTTGTAAAACACGCGTGAAAAGCGGTTACGTGACAACTGTAAGTGCTGATATAAAGCAATGAAAAGAAGCGCTCCGCAGAGTGTGGGAT
The DNA here is from genome assembly GCA_020310875.1 of Ceratopteris richardii. Lineage (NCBI taxonomy): Eukaryota > Viridiplantae > Streptophyta > Polypodiopsida > Polypodiales > Pteridaceae > Ceratopteris > Ceratopteris richardii. Next base: position 150,344,396 of record CM035427.1, on the reverse strand, counting down.
TTGGGCCTATTGTTGTGTTATCGCCAAACTATTCGTTTGGTTGTCTACCTGAATGTTGATGTAGTGTTTTTTTTGGCATAATCTCTATGTTCGAAGTCTTGTTCGTATCATGCTTTGTCTATCGTCTGTTGTCCATCGTCGATCTTGGTTCTGTTGATAAACTTCATAGTGTTCGAGAGATAACTATGCTATCAGTCTGAACGTTACTGTGTAACGCTTGGAGTAACTCAGAGTACCATAGCAATCTTCCTCATAGACTAATGGTACTGTGCGTATCTGTGTTTCTTACCTAGTGACCCCATTAAGGTTGTGAGTTTCATTACTGTGGTCTGAATAAGTTATTTATGCCTCTCCATGGGATTGTGCTAGCGTCCTATGTATTACGGCTCCTTGAAAGTTGTTTCTTCAAGAATTGATGGAATTCGAGCAACTGTGTTAATATTCTGATATTCAGATCTGTACTGTGTTGTTGTAGTGTTGGGATGTGTCTGCTTGCGGCAAGGTTAAGTACAGTAAGGATCTGCTAAGTTGAGTATTGGACCTCCAATACTGTGTGCTGAACCCTCAAGTTCTCTGTGTTACGGTGTTGTTGGATTTTGATACCCGTTCTGTGAAGATTGCTAGAATACTCTTGTTTTTGGCAATTCCAGTAAATTTATGTGTAGATGCAACATGGCATCTTAGTGTATTTGTTACGTTTGGTTGAGCTAAGACTGTGACCGTAAGGTCTAAGTATGGTACGCCGATAGAGCTCTCAGCAGTAGGACCGGGCTGGGTGTGAACAGTACTTTTGGGAACTAAGTACAGGGCCTCTGTCTAACAGACCCCTACCACTCCCAAGAACCCCCCTAGAGTCGGTTAAACGCCCTTTTGATAGTTAGAACGAGGCGGTTTAACATTGCAACACTTAACAACTTGGCTAACCGTGTGACAGCTAAAGTTCTTAATAATTAGCTCAAGGATTTGTCTTTAATTCTTGACATTTTTTGCCTTTAGGAGGTGAAAATTGGTGGTTTTAAGCCTAAGGCTAACCTTAAAATTGCCTCCTCCAGTCACACTTGGAATTCCACCAAGAATTTTGATGCTAAAGAGGGGATAGGTTTGGTACAACATTGTGCAAGAGAGTGAGAAGGTTGCTTGTATAACATGATTAGTAATGAAGACCTTGTGAACCTTTCCTTTAATAATAGCCGTACTTGGAATAATGGATGTAAGAATGCCTTCTTGTCTACAGATTAGATAGATGCTACATGAACATTTCTAGATTTCAAGAGCTATGAAAAATTAATGGTGAGATTGACCACTCCTTGTATATCTTTGACCATGCTCCTTTGATTACCAAGATCCATAGCAATTATCCTAATTATAGGGCTTGATGGCCCCACTTTTATACCTCCCTTCTCAAAATTTTGTGTGTGATTGATAAGACTAAGAACATTTTTAGTTTTCATTTCAATAGTGGTATCTCCCCTTGCATTGCGTAGGAAAGAGCTATTAAGGATGATCAAATGTTGTTCACTCATTACAAGATGACGATTCTTGAAGAACTAGCTAAAATTAGGGTTAACCACCCTAAACATCCGTGTTAGTTAGAGGGTCCTTGAACTTCAAGAGAGATTAATATATGAAGAATACCTCTTGGTTTGTGATTCCCTTGTCACATCAAGAAAATTTTGTGTTGGGAAGATTGACAAATCCAATAATAATATGTTTGATCTGATGAGAATAAAAAAGCTAAAGATTTGATACATGTGTTGAAGAAGGATTCGGGTCGTCATGCTATCAACATCAAGGAGAATTTATAGGAGGGTATTAGCTTCTTTATCAATGTTTTCTCTAGACCTTCCAAGTGAGGGGAGGACATCTAGAGAGCCAAAAAGCCGTTATTGCTCTTAAAAGGATAAAAATGATTCTTCAATGCAAGGCTACTATCTTGGAATTTCCCATCACTGTCAGTGAGGTTAGAGAAACCATTAGTAAATTGAAGCCCTCTAGATCCCCAAGTTTTGATGGTATCCCTAATAAGTTCCTCTTGGAGCTTAAGGAATTTTCGACTCAGATCATTCCCTTGATCTGGTAGGAAGCTTTGATGAGAGATACTCTTTCTATTTTTATCAATAGTGGAGTGATTAAACTTGTTCAAAAAAGAGGATCCAAGGATAACCATAACAAGGAGAGCTCATCCTTACCAAACAAAAGATTTTTATTAGAGGGAGATACATTCTTGATCCTATCATCTCTATTTGGGAAGGTCTTGAGTATGCTAATGAGATCAAACAAAATTTCTTATTCTTTACAGTTGACTTTGACCAAGCCTATGACAAGATGGATTGGAACTTCATTCTCTAGTCTTTTCAGCATATAGGTGCTCGTAGGAACTTCACTAAGTATGTTGGTATTCTTTTTGGCAATGCCCATTCTAGGGTTACTATGTATGGTCATGTCTCTCGTCCTTTTAGACTTCACAGGTCTATTAAACAAGGTTGCCACCTTGCCCCTCTCCTTTCTTTCCATCACTAGTGATGGTGTTGGATGGCCTATTGAGGATTGTAATAGTATTGTTACTACCCAAGGGATTCAGATTCCTAATGCCTCTCTTAGCTTGGCCTTCAAATGTATCTTGATGATACAAACATGATAACTAGGGTTGAAGATAGATTTTTTGAGAATGCCGTGAACTATTTGAATTTATTATGTGTTATCAATGGCTCTAGAGTTAATCATAAAAAAAAGTTTTTTTAAGGCTTCCACTAATTATATACCTCCTTGTATTGCTTTGAATGGTTGCGACATTATGCAAGAAGGTGTTGTTCTCAAGTTACTTGGGATTCCTATGGGTTTTAACCTTTCTTTTGATCAAAGTTGTAAGCAACAAATTCGAAGAAAAAATGTTCAAATAATTTCTTGCGAAAAACTTGAAATCTCTTGAGAAATTTCACTTTGTCTAAAATCTGAAATTTACCTTCATGGATCTGAGATGCCATCATTGTTAAGCTGATTCCTTTGAGCACATGTCCCATTTTGCAAAGATCTTTTGGTCGATTGTAGCTAAGGATGACAGCGTTCAAATGAGCTATGATTCACAAAAAATGTTACAGTATACTCTGAGATCTCACTCTTAGAAGCTCAAGGAAATCTATGCCAGAAAACTCGTCACTTCTAACTGTCATTCATATAGTTATAAAATCAATTTGATTTCTTCACACACTGAGAATCTACTCAATTCCTTCTACACAAACATGTGTTTGCTATTAGAAAGAATGTATACAAAATGGCTTGGCCTCATTCTGCTCAAAGCCATAGAAAGGTTTGTATCTATGAATTATCTTCCATTACAATCTATCTCTATAAAAACCCCAATTACATTTCTTCTTATGTTAGGAATTCTAATCGAGTTAACTAACTCTCTATACATAAAATTGACTTATACACATTAAGTTTTTATGCTCATATTTCTCAACTTGGTAACTATGAAGTTTTTAGAGCTATTTTGAATCCTAGTTTTATTACTATATTACATGTGTGAGTTTATCCCTTCACATATGCATGATTTCTGAGTACCAAGCTCCATAGTCTTTTTGTCCTTTCTTCGTTTCAGATATGTCTTCATGTCCTCATGCTTAACTAGCGAGTGAAGCCTCAACAAGTCTCACGCTTGTAACTAAGGGCCGAGGGAATAAGCGTGCCTCAAGCCACTATGCCTCAATAGATCAATTGAGTTCCCTCTCTCAAGGTCATAAGTCTCAAGATTATCAGCCAAATCTACTTGGCTAGTGGGTAATCCCATAAGCATTACTATTGTGACTCAATGTGGAAGCCACAACCCATGTAATTAGGACAAAATCCACCATAACTCAGATAGGTACCAACAAAAATACCCTTATGAGCAACCAATCATAGAAAAAGGATAGCCGAATGAGGCTTCTGACTACTCTAGATGTGGCATCAGAAGGAAGAGGAACTCAACAAATAGGTCATGATGTTTCCAAACCTTGGTTGCAACATGGATGGCAAGCTAGCAAGACTAGAGCGTATGATGGCCCAACTCCATGGTATACTAAAAAAAGGGTATAGTGGAGACCTCACGGGAAGAGTAGCGATCATGCCACTACCACTCAGCAAGGTCCCATTGTAACCAAGAGAAGGACCGAGCCTCCCATGCCCAAAGGCACTAACCATGGTCAGTCTGAATCTCATCAAGATCAAGTTCAATGTGACAAGATCTACCTCTAGTGCCAACGACTCTCATCCACTAAAAGGTAGAGTTGATGATGATCTCAAACTCCTCAAAAATGCTAATTAACTGGCATGCATCCTCAATCTCAAAGAAGAGAGTCAAATCATGGGTAGAACCTTAGGCAACAATCAAAATCTCAATTTGAGTAAAGGCTCCTAGCCATATGGCAAGAGGGGAAGGGCTAGTTTGGATCCTCTTATCCCCCTCCGAATAGTGAACTCAATGTAGTGATCATCTGAGACGCCCACACATCTTAACACATCAATCCCTTTATTGTTCCTCCGTGAACCCCCTCAAATGCAGCCAATCACCAACAGGATGCCTTGGGCCTCTAAGAAAGGGCCCCTAGGAGACATGTAGTATGGAACCCACCATAAGTCCTCTTTGAGTATGAATAAGAGGACTCAAGATTAGGGGCTAGTGGATCTACTCCTAAATGTATGAGGAGGAAGCTAAATAAGAGCAGGATGTAGCTGCTCCCATGTCCTCAACATACTACATGCGAAGCAATCCTCCATCCTCCTCAAGAACCTAGCACGTTGCATCTCAGCAAAAGTTCTTATGACCTAAGGCTACTACAACCCACCAACCACAGGTATAAACATGCAATGTATCTCTTCAACATAGCTTTCCACATATAGCTTTTGTTTTAAACTACTATATTTTGCCTTCTCCTACATACTTCCTCTCTTATTGGCTGCCTAACAAAAAGCAATTCTTGTATCATTTGCCAAGGTATTTTTTTTGGGCACGGGGTAGCATTGACTATCCAAAAATTCCTAAAGTTCCTTAGAAAATTTGTTGCATGAAAAAAGAAGGTGGACTAGGCATTCTTTGCCCAACTAGAATGTTCAAAATGATGTCATCTATATGGATAAAGAGCTACCAAGTAAAGTTGATATCTAGGCATGCTTGATTAAATCAAATTGTTCTACCTTTTCCTTCAAGAATTATAAAGTTCAGAAAAACAATGGATTTTGGGATATTGTCATTTCACCTCTTGAGTTTGTTCCATTAGGTAGCAGATTGATTTGCAACATGCAGAAATCTTGGATGGAGGTGAAGCAAATCCATACTCATAAATCTTATTTTACTACTAATTCCTCATTCTTCTTAAGAAATCAATGTGGACTAGGTGGAACATGCAATGGGACAAAGATGAGTTAAATTTAAAGAAAAATAAATGTACAAGAGTTGGATTTGACTCTTGGAACAATTTTTTCCTAAATGGTGAGTTGATGGATGATAATTTAGTAATGGATCTTGTTGGCTTGCCTTCTGCTTGCGAATGAGTCCTCCTTAATTTTAAAAAGTTTCTTTAGATTTGGTTGGATAGATGTACTCACAAAAAGCTTATGGATATTCACTCTGTGGCTTTAGACATGTTCTTCCAATTCAAATGATCTTGAACTTCAATTTCAAGTATTGTTCACAAGCTTAATAACAGTTGAATGGTGCAATGGAGTCCCTATGAGTGGAAATGCCCGTTTAGATGCATTTGGGCCTTTCCACTATCTATAAAATAGTTAGCTTTGTAGTGGTTGATTCTCCACAAAGGCATTGGACTAGGAGCAAAGTTAAAAAGTTTAATAGTAATACAAAGCTAAAAAGTTTAATATTAATAGAGGACAATATTTATTCCATGGCAAGGAGGAGGATCTTGCTCGTGTGTTCATCAATTGTTGTCACGAGGAAGGAGATAAGGAAGAGATCACACACACACACTCTCACAATCAAAGAGGATCAAACACACAGATTGAGGCAAGGAAGAATGATCTTCTTCTTCTTCTTCTTCTTATTTTAGTACATAAAATGAATGTACAAGAATGACCTAATACAACTACAACAATAAAACTAGTGCAATATATAAAGAATAGTACATAAGGAAAATCCTAATGTCTGCAAATGAGTGAGCTCACAAGAAACAAATGTGCCATCACTCTCAATAGATAAATCCAATAAATCTCAATGAAGTATCCTTGACATATATCTGTGTGACCACTATACATGTCAAAGAAATAAAAAAGTGATACATGTCATCATGGATCATCACATGTTGAGCTTGATATCTCAACACTCCCCCTCAAGCTCAATGTCATGTCTTCAAATCCAAGCATCTTCCAAAACTTCTTTAGCTTTTGTGCCCCAAGTGCTTTAGTAAATATATCAGCAACCTACTCATTTGTCCTCACATAAACAAGATCAATATCACCTACTAATACCTTCTCTTTGATGAAGTGATAATGTACCTCGATATGAGTTTTTCTAGCATGAAAAACAGGGTTCTGTGCTAACTGTATACTCTAAGATTATCACAATAGATGGTGATAGGCTTTTGCACTTCCACACCTAAATCTGTAAGTAGCATCTCTAATCAAGATGCTTCACATGCTACCATTGTAGCACCTCTATACTCAGCCTCTTTACTTGACAAAGCAATAGTGGGTTGCTACTTGCTGCTCCATGTAATAGCTACACTTTTAAGTGAGAATAGCAAGACACTAGTAGATCTTCCATCTGGAATACTACTAGCCCAATCTGCATCAGTGTATCCATGAACCTGCAAATCTACACCAACTTCATAAAACAATGCATAATACAACGTAGCACTCACATAACGTAGAGCGTGCCTTAGAGCATCTAGATCGGACTTCTTGGGAACCTACATAAATTGACTTCCAATTCCAACAATGTAGCTTAAATCAAGCCTTGTAATTGTGAGGTATATCAAACTTCCCACAATTTTTGGTGTACAGACCAGCATCTTCCAATGCTTCACCTGATGTAGTATCCAACTTCAAATTCTGATCTAATGGCATAGAAATTGGCTTACAATCAGCCATTACATACTTTTGTAGCATACTTAAGGCATATTGCCTTTGTGACATCCATATATCTATTTCTATATGTATTAAAATCAATGCCCAAAAGGTAGCGCAACACACCAAGATCTTTCATGTCAAATCCCTTGCATAAGGAGTTGCTTTGCCTCTTTAATGCTTGCTTCATTGTTACCTCCTACAACCAAGTCATCAACATAAATAACCGTAATTGTGATGCCATCATCACCCTTCCTTGCATATAATGAATGATTTGCATCACACATAGAAATTCCAATGGTGGTCAAATAATCAGCAATCCATGCATGCCAAGCATGATGGGATTATTTAAGTCCATACAAATCCCTTTGCAACATGAAAACATATTATGGGTGCTCTGAATCTTCATATCCTTGTGGTTGGTCCATGTATACTTCTTCTTGTAACTCACCATGTAGGAAAGCATTCTTCACATCCATCTGATGGAAAAGTCCATTCTTTTGTTGTAGCTATTGCAACAAGTGTTATGACAATAGACATTTTAGCTATAGGGCTAAATGTTTCCTCATGTGCATATCCTTTTGCTACTAATTGTGCTTTGTACCTGCTTATGCTACCATCAACATTGTGCTTTACCTTGTAAACCCACTTGCAACCTATGGGTTTCTTTCCTTGCGGAAATGGAACCAACATCCATGTGGATTGAAATTCCCACGCAATCTTCTACTCCATATTTGAGTTGGAATGCTTGATGATGCATTTGGTCCACTCAAAAATTGAGATTCTGCACTTTATTTCTCATCATTTTCTTTTTCATTTGAGTCAAGATTAAGTCCTTCTTTGGCATCTGCATAGAAGCTTGACATTTCACCAAACGCCAAATCTCAACTTACCTTCACCTATTGTGTGAGTGGATTATAACATTTATATCCCTTTTGCTCAAGGGAGTATCCAATGAAGATACATTTTTCTAATTTTGGATAAAGCTTCATCCTCAACTCATCTTGAACATGCACATATGCAATATAGCCCAAAACGTTCTTATGTGATAAGTTTGGTTTTTTACCTTTGAAGTTCTCTTTAGATGTAACTCGATGTACAACAATAGTCGAAGTTTTGTTCATGATGTATACAATAATGTGCATAGTTTTTTACCAATAATAATGAGATATATTCTTATCATCCATCAAGGCTCTTGCTATTCTTACAATATGTCTATTTTTTCATTCAGCAATGCCATTCTGTTGTTGTGTGTACCTGCATAAAAAGTGATAGTAAGCTGTTGAACTCATTTGACATATATTCGCATCCTCCATCAGATTAATGTCTGAATATACTTCCCTATCTGATTTTTCACCATAGATTCAAAAATCTAGAAGTGAGTGAACACCTCACTCTTCTCTTTTATGAAATATACCCATACTTTCCATGTATGACCATCAATGAAAGTAACATAAAACCTACAACCACCCATAGATGTTGTCTTTGTAGGATCCCAAAAACTTGTATGTAGTATTTGTAGTACATTCTCACTAACATGATTGTCATGCGAAAATGATTCTCTTGACTATTTACCAAATTGACATGGTCCACATGCCTTTTGCATTTCGTCAACTTTGAAATTTGGTAGTCCATTGACAATCTCATTTGATTGCATTAATTTTAGCCTCTACAAGTTTGCATGTCCAATTTATTTGTGCTAGATCTCTATATCTCCAATAACGCCTGCACCTTTTGCAAACATGGTTGCATTCATTTTTAGGAATTTTTACATTTAAGGTGAACATCCTACCCACTTTGTTTCCTTTGACAATCAATCATCCATCCTATGTACTCTTCTACATATAACCCATCAACATTGAATTACTTGACTTGTAATCCCTGTCAACCATTTTTCCAACAAAAATGAGATTCTTTGTTACATTTGGAACATGTAGCACATCAGCAATATGTTTTACCTTCTCGTCCTCCATAGGCAACGTTATGTTTGTTGTATGCTTGAAAGGGTGTGATATGTCATCACCTATTTCAACATATCAAAGAACTAGCAATTTTTGCAAACTAGTAAACCATTTTTCATGATTGGTCATGTGATTTGAAGCACCCGAATCAACATACAGACATTACCATTTGATTTCAAAACATCAACAGACATCGTATTCATCATATGATGTTGAACCATGAACAACTTCTCACAATAATGTGCACTTGTGGATGCATAGTTGTTTTGCTGCCTTCTGTTATTTTAAGTCTTCAACCTACAATCATGTTCAAATTGTCCAAGTTTACCACAATTCCAACATCCTTTACTATCATTAACTGAATAATTTCTTTGGAAATTCTTGTGGCCTCTTTGTCTCCCCCTGCCTCAAAACTATCCTCTACCTCCTGAATGATTTTGATGTTGACCTTGTTCTTGGTTATTGTTTCCTCATCCACTTCCAAAACCTCTACCTTTGCCTCTTCCTCTCGGAGAGTAGAATACCTACTTAGAACTACGTTTTCCTTGGGAGTTTGAGTTCTCACCAAGATTATATTCTTCAATAATCAACATGGACACCAGATTAGTGAAATTCAAAATATTTTCCCTCGTCTGTATAGAAGCTCTAAACAACTTAAATGTAGCTCCTGAACCACAAAGGAACACTTCCCCCTTATCATTATCATGTACATTCATGCCAATAGATGCAAGTGACTCACATATGCTTTTCATTTTTAGGGTGCAGTCACTTACCAACATGCCCTTTTTCTCTAGTGTATGTAGCTCATTTTTGAGTTGCAATTTTTGTGCCTTTGTATTGGTCTCATACAATATGAACAAACTGTTCCAAGCCTCTTTCAGAGTCTTGGTATCCTTTATGTGCCCAATCATGCTATCTTGTATGATAAAAGATAGCCAATACATTATCTTTCATGCTCCTTGATTCCATTCTTCATATTCTCTTAACTGGTTTGTAGTCTGATTCCTCTCTCGTAACTGCGAAGCATTTTCATTCTCTCCTTCTATGTACTTCTAGTAGCAATTTCCCATCAAGAAATTCTTCATTCTAAACCTCCAAGAATGGAATTTGTTCTGGTCTAGATTATCCCTCATAAGCTCACTCATTCCATGTGTGTTTGCCATCCCTACAACAACTCACAACACTGCAAAAACACTACAAGTAGTACTTTTGCTTGAACATTGTTGCAATATGATGTGACAGTTAGATCTCAGAGAAACACAATTTTTGTGTATCAACAGTACATAGAATCTCTTGAAATTCTAGATCTAGAATATATGAGTGTCCAAAAAAGATACAACTTATAGTTTTGCAAACTGACATGGTTTTTATTTGGGGCCCACCTTAGGGGCTCAAAAAGAAGGTCAAGAAACGAAAATCTGACAAAAACAAGTGACCCTAAAGGGATAACTCTTGAAAATATTTGATGCCTTCTACCTTCATGCCAATTTTCATAGTAATCTAAGGTCATTTGTGAATCAGGCTTTCTCCATGCCTTCTCGCATACTCTTCACCATCGGCCTTCTCCACGAGCTCTCTATAGCCACATTGGCTCTAATACCATGTCACAAGGAAGGAGACAAGGAAGAGAGCTCACACATCTACACTCTCACAATCAAGGAGGAGTGCATACACAGATTGAGGCAAGGAAGAATGATCTTCTTCTTCTTCTTCTATTACATAAAAGGAATGTACAAGAATGACCTAAAACAACAATACAACTGCAATATATAAAGAGCAGTACATAAGGAAAATCCTAACATTCACGAATGATTGAGCTCACAAGATATAAATGTGCCATCACTCTTGGTAGATAAATCTAGTAAGGCTCAATGAAGTATCCCTGACATATACTGATGTGACCACTATACATGAAAAAGTGATACGTGTCATCCTAGATCATCACATGTTGAGCTCGATATCTCAATAATTGTTGGCATGCTCAAAGATACTAGATTTTAATCAACAACTTCTATATTTTTTTTGGGCTCCCTATGCTTGGATTCAAGAGATTATGCTTGGTGTTTGTAATAGAATGGATTTAACCATGTGGTAGCTTTGGAGAGGCTATATTCTCTTGAGTACTTGGATAAGTAGGAATAAAAAAATTTTACTCTTGTCACAAGGACTTCCTGCATTCTTGTAAAAGTGAGATGAGATACATAACTAATTTGAGTCTTAACTTTATGAATTATGCTTCCCCTAAGAACTTTAGTGTCCATGATTTCTTATGTAAACGCAAGCCCAATGTTTGGAGAGGTAAACTCCTAGCCATATATTTTGATACAAGGTTATCTATGATCCACTCCCTTATCTAGGGATCTTTGTATTCATGGTCTTGTTTGTCTTGGGGTCTGCCCTCTACATAGAATATAATATTCGTATATTCATATTATCATTTTTCTTTGCTCTTCAAAGACACAATAATAACTTAAAATCAATAGTAAACGGATATGTGCAAAAGAGGGCCCATCCATTTCGTATAAATCAATTTAAAAACTAAACATGGGTTGAATGATCAAAGTTCCACACTTGCAAGGTCCCATCCCTAGCTCAGGTCTTGTCAAGAGTGCATGTAGGGTGACGTTAGATGGTTAGCATTTAGTGGATATACATATTGGTCATAGGGGGGATATATTTATTGTGTGTCCATGAGGCTCTATTAGAAAGGTATGTTCTAGGCGGCACTATAAGTGTTCAAGCTCCCATTAATTCAAAAACAATCAAAGGCAGATTTTTGGGTAGATCATCTCACTTCTAAGGTCCCATGTTGTGCAAACGAGGATATTTGTGAGTGTAGTGAACTTGCATGGATTTGACACTATATGTTTCCAGGGATGTGTAAATCTTATTTTTTGTAAATGCATAAAATTTAGATTTTGTCCGAATTGCAACATGAGAGTCTCATGGATTCTTATCTAAGGTCCTTGCCTAGGGAATTACCATTCTCCTATGGTCTCATCATTCATCAAAAGGCTTGTCACTTGTCCAAATACTGTTTGTTTTTAGGGGGGAAGGAGTATAAAAGTGTTATATATCCTTAGGATAAGCAAAAAAAGTCTAAGATTTGTGGAAATTAGTATTTAGAGAGGAAAGAATTGATTTTTTGTGTTGTGGGGTCCTTGACTAAGGGTCCTTCTGGTGGCTTTCAAGTCAAATAAGTGTGCCATAAATGTATATTTGTGCATACAAACATCTTTGGGCCTACAAAATTTCTAGGCAAAATTGACAATCCAAGTGAGTATTCAAAGCAAGTTCCCATTAGGGTTTTGCATAGGATGGGACCTTGGATCTAAGTTCCCATGATAGATCATATGGGAGACTTCAAGACCTTAGGAAAGTTTGCAAAAAAGACCTCTTAGTGAAGACTAAAGATCCATTGACACATAAGAAAATCAATTAAGATAAAAAATTTAGATTTTTTGCTGGACTCTAAGTCCTTTCCAAAAAGGCATTGTAGTTTTCAAATTAGCTTGGAAGGAGGGATAATTAGCTTTCTGTGTTTGCAAGGGATAATTGGATACTTGTAGCCTTGTCATGAGAAATTTTAGTTTAGCATTTGTCAAATCCTAAATCAAGGCATTGCATCTTCTCATACAACAAATTTGGGCAATTGTCTTCATTGAAGTACATTGCTTGGGGAATAGAAAGGGAACTAATAGTAGAGAGAATAGGAAACTTCATCTAGAAGCATGCCATGGCCTTCACTTTGCTAATCAGTCCACATCCTACCATTCCTAATGTTATATAAGTTCTATACATAGCATGAACATTCATGTCTCATAAAGTCCCTCACAACCATCAATTGTTGAGTTGTATTTTTCTCCTAACTTAACCCTCTTTGAAAATGGTGTGTCCCATGTGTTAGAAAGCCAAGCCTCTAGGCATCCATTGACTCAATTAGAAAATTTTATCCAATTGTAAGAGCAACAAAATTATAGCCAATCACTTCAAAAGCCAAGACCTCGACTACCTTTTTGGCCTTCAAAATTCAAGAGATTCATATTGTCATAATTATGGTGGACAAGGCAATCCTAGGTCCCATGAAGTCAAGTTTCTCCAAGTGATCAATGTTGTACAAGTGGAGGCTTTCTTCACCCAATATCATGCATTCGTCTTAATACTAAATAAATTTGAACTCAAATGGTTTAGACCTTGAAGTTCCATGAGTTCCAAAGCATGAAGAATTTGCATACACTAGCATTAGACATGACACTCTAAAAAGATCCTAAGTTTCAAGCAAAACCCTAACAAATCAATGAAAGAAGTGGTGAGAATGGAAAACTACGAGCAAGCATTTTCTCCATGCAAAAAATTCAATGTCATGGTTAAAATCTTGAATTCATATATTTATCAATGAATTTTCACCCACTGGCATTAGACATGACACTCTAAACAGGATCCTATATTTCAAGCAAAACCCTAGCAAATTAGTAAAAGAAGTGCCGAGAATGGAAAACCATGACTGATTGTTTTCTCCATGAACCAAACTCATTGGTGGATTACATTTGAAAATGCATTGATACTGGGAGGACATAGGAATAACATTGATCCCACAAAAACCTATAATAAAGCCAAAGATATGCTTTACATATAGCCCTCTACCAAAGAAGAGTTGAGTGATATGATTTTCAACGTGTCAAAATGTTTCAAACATTTGACGACTTGATGGACAAGCTCTATTGACAAATACCATCGACCAACATCTCATCTATCACCTCAAATTGTAGATCAATAGCCTAATATTGACTTTACAAATCCTCCCATGGCACACTTAAGTACCCTTCCTAGATTCCATATAAAACCTACCTTCACCCCTAAAAAAGGCATATTCCCAACAACAATTGGAATCTTATGCCCCAGTCTTCTATGAAACACATGTTCCCACAATTCATGATGATTGGAATTCATAAGGTGAACCAGCTCCTATGCAAATCACCTAAGAACCTACTATCCACCAAAGAGAGATTTAATGCCACATATGGGGCAACAGTATAGAGATCAAGAAATTCTATGTTGGAGAGAAATAATCCAATGATTGTAGCATTAAAATAGGATATAATAGAGCCATTAGTATAGTCAAAAATAGAATATAAAAAATGTAATCTCTGATCCATCAAAACCTAGTCCATTGGAGGCACAAATAAAAATATCATTCCCTCATGGAGATCTGGATCATAGGCAAAAGACTCATCCATCATCTATATGGAAACAATTTCCATAGAATTGTTACTTGTGGAATAATTCATGTGATCATAGTTTTTTGGACATTCTAAGAATAAATTCACAACTACTCAAGCAAAACAAAAAGCTATTCAATCCAACCTAGGGCAAATGACATATATTAGAAATCCAAAAGAGAAGCAAACATTCCTCCTCTAGTGAATAAAAGACAAGGAACCCATGGAGCAAACAACAAAAATAAGTGTTGTAATCTAACTAGCAATTTCGAAGAGTTAGAGAGCTAAATTAGGAAAACCCAAGAAGAAGTCAATGATATCAAACAATGAAGTGAAAAGTCTAATCTTGAAGAACTTAGAGCCAAACCAAAGATTGATTCCATATGTGAACCAAATCTTGAATTGTTACTACATGCTTATCACAAACCTGATCTAGAGAAACAAATGATATAAATATGTAAGAAAATGACTAAGATAACGTAGAAAATGCTAGAAAGAGCATAAGTAGTTATCTCTTTCACACATATTTCGAAGGAGAGCTTTGAAAAACTCACAAGGCAAACAAAACTTCAAGAGTTATCTATCAAACTAGTGATTCTCTAAGGTAGGAACCCCATGATGCACCAATAGACCTCCCAACATTGACATGGCAAGAAGAGACTTCAAAACTAGAAATGGAGATCCAAGAGAAAATGAAATCCAAGGACAAATTAGAACCTAGAAAAATGGACAGACATGCACACTCAAAGCATCCCTTCATAGAGCTCTATTTTCACAATCCATGAATGAAAGACAATGACATTCTTTTAGACACATCACTCATTTCAAGTCAAACATAGCATCAAGTCTTCGCTTGAGATATAAAGACATGTATAAAGAGAAATCAGAGTACCGTAGGGCTTCAATGTTACATTCCAAAAAAGGAGATCAAACACATTAGGCTTGCAAGCATCCTCTTAGGAAGAGATATCCTACCTATCAGAAATGGATGCAACAAACACACAATCAAAATGATCAAGGTGAGACGAGCTTGATTATCATTGCAATACCTATAGGCAAAGTGGGATATTATAGTGAGGATGATGAAAGAAATACTACTCTCGCTATCAAAATACAATGGAGTGATGACCAAAGAAACCATGGACTCAAGAGCTTCGATAGGGGAAAACTAGGGAACACTAGATTTAATATCAACATAAATGAGATTAGAACTAGCAAATGCACATACAACATAACCTATGGGACTTCTAAGGGATATAGCTCTCACCACAAGTGGTTTTTAGTCTGAACACACATTGGAAATTCCATAGCTCAATAAAGGTACCACCTTAAAAATGTTCTTAGAATCTCCATTTCTAAGAAAGTTGAAAGTAGTGCAAGACTAGAATCACAACTCTATACTACAACATTCAGATGTACCAAAGAACTTAACCTACATGATTTCTCCTATAGATATATTCCTCCATTGCAAAGGAATCCATCCATATTGAGAATGATGAGGACATCAATTCCAATTCCACTCATAGTTTCAATATCAATGATCCTAAATGGATAAATGGGGATACACAACCCTTCCAAAGAAGGTGAGTCTATGCTCAACAATGTGTTTGGTATTCTCAATAATGATGGAGAGTGTTAATCTCCAAAATAACAAGCTATCCTTGATGTTAGAGCACCTTTATATCAAGAACAACTCAAAATCTTTACCAATTTGGAGGATCAATGCTCAATTACCAAAATTGTGAACAAACTGTGAAGTGAGTTGATACTCAGAAAGTTTGTTGCACATATCTTAGTCATTGACTGATCAAATGTGTAAAGGTTTTGATAAACCTTTGCAAAAGGTGTCATCTATAGATTTTGCACCTTATCTAGGTTAAATCATTCCAAAAGATTAAGTATATCTTGAGAAATGAATCAAATAGTTCACCTATGTCTGAAACTGTTCTCCTGAATAGTCGATTGAGACACCTGCAACTTCTAACACATAGTTCTCCCAAACTAGAACCCATTTAAGCAAATGGTTTTAGCCATAGATGGTTTACCTTCCAACTTAGACTTTGGCAAAAATTTACACTGTGCACTGAGAACTAATCACTTCTTTGACCATCGAGATTGTGCCTGTTTCAGAAGACACTCAACAGTTCTTCACACACAAATGTTCCTAGAGACAATTCTCTCAACCTGTTTACAATTAGGCTCTCAAACTTTAACAATAGACTCATTAACTATGGAATTAGACATCTACAAAAGGATTCTTGAAATGATCGAGCACAGAAGGAGAACACTCAAAAAAATCAAGTGCAACATTTCTTCATTTCTTGATAGTTTCACATCTGAGTGATGAGAGAAATCTACAACACTTCTGTCTAATGACTTCTAATTCTTCTAATCTCTTGCTCTCTCATATTTGCCCCAACTTTTTACTTGTATATAGGCATGTATGTACAATCTCATGACCATACAAAAGGTATATGTGAGCTAATTACAAAGTAATGTACATATGTATACAATTCTTTTTCTTATAAACATGCACTATCTTCAAGCTTCATAAACCAATCTTTTCTTCATTCTTTGTCTTCAATTCTTTATCCAAAACATCAATTGGTGATTGACTTCCACCAAGAGCTCCCCCTCAATCATCAATTGAGGTTTTCTCTATCTTCTTTATACCTGCCATGTCTTTGAATCTCTGTAACTTTGGTCCATCCAAGCTTTTGGTTAACATATCTGCAATTTGATCTTTTGTTGAAGTATGTATGAATTCAATTTCCTTATCCATCACGTTCTCTCTTAGAAAGCGATACTAAATCTCAATATGTTTTGTCTTGGCATGAAAAACATTGTTAGCAGCTAGATACAATGAACTCATGTTATCTCCATGAATAGTAGGTGTACTTTGAATGATGTCAAAACTCTTCATAAGAGTCTTTAGCCATATCACTTCCTTTGCAGCTTCAACCATACCTTTATACTTTGCCTATGTGGATGATAAAGCAACTGTGTGTTGCTTCTTAGAACACCAAGAGATTAACTTATCTCACACATAACACAAGTATCAATATGTTGATCTCCTATCATCAGGATTACCTGCCCAATCTCTATCACTATATATCTTAGTGTTTGTATATGATGTAAAACCATAATACAAACCTTCTTTGAGTGTACCCTTAATGTACCTCAACACTCTTTGTCCTGCAACCCAATGTTCTTTCCTAGGAAAATGCATGAATTGAGACAACACTCCAACCGCATATGACAAATCAAGCCTAGTTAATGTAGCATAGATAAGACACACTTCCATCTGCATACCTCTTTGTCTTGTAGACCCATTTGCATCCAATGATCTTCTGACTATTTGGTTTAGGAACCAAATCCCATATCTCATTCTCCATCAATGCATCATACTCTTCCTGCATAGCTTTCTCCCCATTTTCCTTACCTTTTGCCTCTTCATATGTAGAAGGGTCTTCATGTGCTTTCACCATGTAATCATAATCCTTAGTAGTCAAAAAAGAAGTGTTATAGCTATACCTTGTAGGTTGTCACTTGTGTCTTGATGACCTTCTGAGTTCTCCACTTCTTGAGGTTTCTGGTTCATCACATTCTCGATCAAATCTTGGCACTTCTTCAACTTAAACATGTACTTCATTGTTCTCTTCTTCATCAAATATTTGAACCTTTGATTTACCTTTCTTCTAGTTCACAACTTCTTCACCACCTGCATGAATATTGATTGTACCTGCATACCAAGTACCTTGCTCATCAAATGTAACATCCTTTGCTACAAGGAATTGTTTTGTGGATGGACTCCACAACCTATATCCGATCTGCTTATCATCATATGCAATAAATACATACTTTTCAGCTTTAGGTTCCAATTTGTGCCTCAATTGAGATGGCACATATGCATATGCCAAACATCCAAACACTTTGCAATGGTCTAAGGTAGGTCTCTTGCCCCACCATGCCTCATATGGTGTCATACCCTACAAAGCTTTACATGGTAACCTATTAACCAAATATGTAGCTGTATTTACAACCTCAGCCCACAAATTATTTGGGCAATTCTTCTCTTTCATCATGGATCTTGCAAACTCAACAAGAGTTCTATTTCTCCTTTTTGCTACACCATTTCGTTGAGGAGAGTACCTACAAGTCACTTCCCTTTTTATACCTGCATTCCATAAGTAATCACTGAACTCATTAGAGAAATACTCTCCCCCTCCATCTGACCTTAGTCTTTTCAACTTTTGACCTATGATTCTTTCTGCATACACATGATAATGTTTGAATATATTAAATACCTCTGATTTATCTTTGATCACATAGATAGTGATCAAGCTTGTAGCATCATCAACATAAACTACATAATATCTTGAGCCATTTATACTGAAATCCTTTGAAGGCCCCCATACATCTGTATGTATCAATTCAAGCTTCTCTGAATACATAAAACCATGCTTGGAATATGATTGCTTATGAGCCTTACCTAATTGACATGCCTCACATCTGTATGTCATATGTTGACCTGCAACATTAGGCAATCCAAGCATTGAACCATTGTTAACCATATCTTTAATAACTCTTTCATTAAAATGTCCAAGTCTTTTATGCCAAAGTCTAACTCAGAGATCTTATGTCCTCCATAAGTGAACAAGGCATGACCAACATTACCTTGAATCTTCAATGTGAAGAGTCTTCCTTCTTTCTTCCCTTAAACAATTTGTTTATACCCATTGCTAGGTTCTTCCACAAAAACTCCATCATTAGTGAATCTTACTTCATAACCTTTTTCAACAATTTTCCCTACACTTATCAGCTTCTTTGGAATTCTAGGAACATATAAGATCTTACTCAGAGGAGTACTTGCATCCTTGGTTTTCATTGATCCTATTAACTTCACATTGTGCTTTGTATTGTCACCTGTTTGAACTACATGATTAGTTACCTTATTTTCCAAAATAAGTCAGCAAGGCTATGTTACCACTCAGGTGATTGCTACATCCCGAGTCAATGTAAAAGAATATTTGGTCTTCACTTTGCCTTTCACAAGTTGCATTCATAATCAAGGTTGAATCCTCCTTCTGATCTGATGCATAATTGTAGTAGGTATTATTGTAGGATTGACTTTGGAATCCTCTACCTGCATTTCTTCCAAAGTAACCTCTACCTCTGAAATACCTCTTTGGTTTCTGCCACCTCTTCCTCTTGAATTAAAGTTCTGATTGTATCCACCATTATTCTGATTATTATGCCAACAATCATGAGCTTAGTGATTTGTCTTACCACATATCCAACAAGCTTTGGCTCCATCTTTATTGCTTCTACCTCTTCCTCTACCTTTGCCACCTCCTCTTCCTCTGAGGAAGTTAGCTTGGCTAGTTGTACCTTCATCTTCATTCTTTTGTTCCTTCCCTTTGCTATTCTTCTTCTTATCCTTTGAATACATTGCTTGACCTGCACTCTTATCACCATCACCTTTGACATCCTGCTCAAAAGTTAGCATGTGTCCTAGCAACTGATTAAAATCAAGAGTGAAATGATCTAGTGACAATTCAGTAGACAAAATGAATGGCTTCCATTTCTCATCACCTCTCAAACCTATGAGGATTTGCCTTACCAATTTATCCTCCTCAATATCTTTGTCAGTTGCTCCTAATGCATCTGCAATATCCTTCATCCTTGTCACATAATCAGAAATGGATTGAGAGGCCTTCTTCTTGAATGTGGTAAAATCTGCCCATAAAGATGCCTTCCTTGACTTTGTAGTGTTTTGGAAATGCTCCTCCAAAGCATTCCATATATCACTTGCACTTTCAAGACCTCTAATGTGAGGTAGCAAGTAGTCATTGACTCCCATGTAGATAATGCCCCTTGCTTGAACATCCTTCTTCATCCAAGTCTTCAAATCTGATAACTCATCCCTAGTTGGAACACTAGATCTCTAAATTATGGCCTTTCTTCTTCACCTGTAATGTAACCTATCAAATCTTTGCTCATGAGATGATCTTCCATCCTCATTGACCAAGCTGGATAGTTTTCTCTATCCAATTTTTCTATCTGAAGAGAATCTCCCATCCGTTCTTCACCTGTGTATTAAATTCTTCAACGTTTATGAGGAATAAGGTTACCTTTACTTAGAATGAAGTTTCTTCTGATCTTCTTGATAACTTCAAGTCTCCTTCTCAAGGTTTCCCTTCAAGCTTTCACCTTTTGAACCTTCAAGTGTTGATTTCTTTATGACTGCAGCAGTCGGGGTCCTCCTTTCTTCAATTTTGATGATTCATGCTCTGATTCCACTGATGGAGAGTGATAATCTCCAAAAGAACAAGCTATCCTTGGTGGTAGAGCACCTCTATATCAAGAACAACTCAAAATCTTTACAAATTTGGAGGATCAATGCTCAATTACCAAAATCTTGAACAAACTGTGAAGTGAGTTGATGCTCAGAAAGGCTGTTGCACATATCTTAGTCATTGACTGATCAAATGTGTAAAGTTTTTTATAAAACTTTGCACAAGATGTTGCCTATAGATTCTGCACCTTCTCGAAGTTAAATAATTCCAAAAGATTAAGTATATCTTGAGAAATGAATCAAACAGTTCACCTATATCTGGAACTATTCTCTTGAATAGTCGATGAGACACCTACAACTTCTAACACATAGTTCTCCCAAAGTAGAACCCGTTTAAGCAAATGCTTTTAGCCATAGATGGCTTACCTTCCAACTTAGATTTTTTTTCTTCATTTGTGCAAAACTTTACACTATGCACTGAGAATTGACCACTTCTTTGACCATCAAGATTGTGTCTGTTTCAGAAGACACTCAACAATTCTTCACATACAAATGTTCCTACTGATAATTCTCTCAACTTGTTTAAAGTTAGGCTCTCAAACTTATCCATAGACTCATTAACTATGGATTTTGACATCTACAAAAGGATTCTTGAAATGATCAAGCACAGAAGGAGAACACTCAGAATTATCGAACGCAACATTTCTTCATTTCTTGAAAGTTTTACATCTGAGTGATGAGAGAAATCTACAACACTTCTAAGTGTCTAATGACTTCTAATTCTTCTAATCTCTTGCTCTCTCATATTTTTCCCGATGTTTTACTTGTATATAGGCATATATGTACAATCTCATGACCATACAAAAGGTATATGTGAGCTAATTACAAAGTAATGTACATATTATACAAGTCTTCTTCTTCTAAACATGCACTATCTTCAAGCTTCATAAACCAATATTTTCTTCCTTCTTTGTCTTCAATTCTTTATCCAAAACATCAATTGGTGATTGAATTGCACCAAAAAATAATAATAAATGATCTAAAAAGCATCCAAGCATGAGAAATTCAAACTAGCATCATGGCATCAAATATTGGTAACAATGGATGTATGCATCAATGAAAAACTGCCAAAACACTTTTATGATGTAGCTCAGTGATTAGCACCTCTTTTAATGTCAATCCGAGAAGACGTGGGATGGTATGAAGACCTCGAACAAGTGATGGCACAAGTGTGTGAGTGAGAATCACACAAACATGCACACACATACACACACACGCACACACAAGGCAAGAACAAAGAGAGAGACAATGGATTAACTTCTATTGCAAAAGAGTTCTCATACAAGTTCAAATCTACAACAAGCTAACCCCTAAAAATGAGCTCTCTAGCTCTTTATATAGTTTTTCACTAGCTTTGGTCCTGTCCAGACGTAGTGTCCATCCTAGTTAAAAATTAGGTTCTGGAGCTTATTTGAGGGCTCAAACGGAATCTAAAAATTATAAAAATTGGCATGTAGCTAATTCTAATACTCCTCAAGTTTGAGGACTCCTTGGCTTGAACAAAATGGAGTCTATTCTATAAAAAACGGGATTTACAATGTTAGTGTAGTGATGAAAATCACTTGAAATGGAATTAATTCATGGAAAAATTGAATAGGCCTTGTTGCGAGATTGTGCATGACTGCTCCATCATGCTTGTATGCCAACACTCCACACTCTCTAGTGTCTGTCATCTCTGACAGACCTTTGCTTCACAAGGTGATCGATGTAGTGTTGGACTATGTCTATGGCTAGCTCATGTTCTCTGATCTTTAGTCCCCTGGCTAGATCTCTTTGAAGTGTGTCCCAATTAATCACCCCTGGAATGTCAGCTTGAGGTGTTGTATAATGCTCTGAATACATAGTATT
Organism: Ceratopteris richardii; assembly: GCA_020310875.1. Lineage (NCBI taxonomy): Eukaryota > Viridiplantae > Streptophyta > Polypodiopsida > Polypodiales > Pteridaceae > Ceratopteris > Ceratopteris richardii. The sequence goes on along the minus strand of CM035427.1, from coordinate 150,321,954 downwards.
TTCGCACGTGAAGAGTTGTAGAAGATGGGTTGGCCACGGTGCAAACACTTTAGAGTGATATTCCCAAAAGCTAGTGGTAAACATATCTTCAAATGTTTGTTCATAACAGCTTGGGATATATGTGATCCTTGCATGCCAGGCATAAGCAACCCAAACACTAGGAGTTGTGCTCATGTCATAGAGTAAGTCATAATTACCATTTGTAAAGCCTGGGATAGAAGCTGGGATTTCACATACATTGCGGAAAGTCTTTAGTACTATTTGCATCATGTCAAGGATCTTTAGCATCATCTGAGCGGCGACATCGGTCATGGGCTTCACTCGTGACAGCCAGTGTCGGATAGTAGCCATCATGTAGGCAATAATTGGTGTGCCTGCTGGGGGAGCAATGCTTTCCACGATCGCCTACATTGCACTGGCCCATAGCAGAGGTTATACTTTAAGTGCATGAGGGCATGGTCCCATGACCAAAGCATTTCTGGATAAGTCTCTAGTAGTTTTGGCGCCAGGTGGGTTGGAAGATTGCACCTTGTTGGGCTTCTTTCCAAATGTCCTCAAGTTGGAATTGTGTTGCGAAAGAAGGATACCTATTGGTTTTGCATTCAATTTCAGCGTTGTAGTCTGCCAATAGCACAAAGTATGGCTTATACTATAACTCCGAAGTGGTTATTAATCTCCTAGGAGCCAAGTGCTTGAAATATTTTGATTGAAGTATTGTCTCCTCAATAGCTTTCATGGCAAGCATCTGAGTGGCTATGCGGTCATCGTGGGTTCGGCCCACCTGTTCTACTTGTTTCATCTATTCGGGAGGGGGTTCCTCATATGTGTCTTGTCCTTCATCTATGACTCTAGCTCCTGGGAGAGGTTGAGGTTCATAAGTGTCTTGGAAGGTCTCTTCAACTGGAATGATAACTGCCTCTTCTTCTACAGGTTGATCGGGTGGAGATGGTGGTCGTTCTTATAGTAATAATTTCATCTTTAACTCAGTGACCTGTTGCCTTAGATCAAGGAGCTCAGTGTCAGCTGATGATGCTTGATGTGGTGAAGTAGCAATGCTAACCGTATCTCTAGGCTCTGATGTTTGGGGTGCAGGCACTAGTTGTCTTTGAAGTTCCTTCACTTGGTCTACAAGTCGGTCATGCACTTCCAAGAGGTTCCCATAATTTTCCAATACCTGCTAGGTATTTTCTGAGGGAATATCCTGGAATTTAATAGGATCTATGGGTGCCCCTAGAGTATTTTCGATGGGTGCTTTGAGATTTTCTTGATTTTGCTGTTGTAATCTTCTGTTCTCTTCTTGAGCAGCTGTTAGGTGTCGTCGAAGTAATGCCATGTTTCTCTGTAGTTGTGCATTGCAGGCTAGTTGACCTCTGAGTTGTTCTTCGGTCACCTTACCTGTTTTGGTATATTTGGCCTCGATCTCAGCATAAGATTGCTTGAGTGATGTGCATGTTTTTTGCAATTCAGTGTTACTCAACTCCAAAACATCGACACGTGCTTGGAGGTTGGCGGACAGATCCCGTAGCTCTTTATTACACTCT
>CM035427.1:150292913-150297913 GCA_020310875.1 Ceratopteris richardii | reverse complement strand
TCAGAGGTTTGGAAAGTGCCACAGATGTTTGGAATGCCTTGGAAGAGCATTTCCAAAATACAACTAAGTCAAGGAAGTCCTCACTATGGGCTGAGTTCACAACCTTCAAGAAGAAGAGCTCACAATCAATTTCAGATTATGTGGCAAGGATGAAAGATATTGCAGATAGCTTGGGAGCAGTGGATGAAGATATTGAAGAAGAAAAGTTGGTAAGACAAATACTTACAGGTTTGAGAGGAGATGAGAAGTGGAAGCCTTTTATATTGTCCATAGAGTTGTCACTTGATCACTTTACTCCTGACCTTAATCAATTGCTAGGACATATGCTAACCTTTGAGCAGGATCTTAAAGGAGACAATGATAGAAGTACAAGTCAAGCTATGTACTCCAAGGACAAGAAAAAGAATGGCAAGGGAAAGCAATCAAATGATGATGAAGGGAATTCAAATCAAGCTAACTTCACAAAAGGGAAGACAAATTTCAGAGGTAAAGGAAGAGGAGGTAAGAACAAAGATAATGCTAAGGCTTGTTGGATTTGTGGCAGAACAAATCATTTGGCAAATGATTGTTGGTATAACAATCAAAATGGTGGAAACAATAATCAGAATTATAACCAAAGAGGTAGAGGAGGCAGAAACCAAAGAGGCAACTTCAGAGGAAGAGGTGGTAGGACATCATATGGTAGAGGAGGTGGAAGAAACTTCCAATCTCAGTCCTACAACAATAATTATTACAATTATGCATCAGATCAGAAGGATGACATGACTCTTATCTTGAATGCAACTCATGAATCAATGGGAGAAGATCAAAGAGTGTTTTATATTGACTCAGGGTGCAGCAACCATCTGAGTGGGAATCTATCTTTGATGACTGATATGGAAGCAAGGGTAAATGGACATACAGTTCAGACAGGTGACAATACCAAACATAAAGTGGAGAGCATTGGATCAGTGAAGACAAAGAGTGGAAGTACACTTCTGAGCAAGGTACTTTATGTTCCTACTATTCCTAAAAATCTGATAAGTGTAGGGCAAATTGTGGAGAAAGGATATGAGGTAAGATTTACAAATGATGGTGTTTATGTACAAGATCCAAATCAGGGATCGGAAGATTGTTCACTCTCAAAGTCCAAGGTAATGTGGGACATGCATTATTTACCTATGGAAGTCAAAAGGTATCTGAATTAGACCTATGGCATAAAAGGCTAGGTCATTTCAATGAGAGAGCTATAAAGGAGATGTCGAAGAATCAGGTGGTGCTTGGATTGCCAAATATTGAAGGGCAACATATGGTGTACAAGTGTGAAGCTTGTCAATTAGGTAAAGCACATAAGAGTTCTTATAACAAATCAGGGTACAAGTATTCAAATATGCTTGAATTGGTTCATACAGATGTATGGGGTCCCTCAAGGGACTATAGCATAAATGGATCGAGATATTATGTGTTGTTTGTTGATGATGCAACCAGGTGGATTACTTTGTATGTAATCAAGGATAAATCAGAAGTTTTCAAGTCATTCAAACATTTTCATGTCTATGCAGAAAGGATCACAGGACAAAAGCTAAAGAGGTTAAGATCAGATGGAGGGGGAGAGTATTTCTCAAAAGAGTTTGATTATTATTTGTGGAATGCAGGTATCAAAAGAGAAGTGACTTGCAGGTACTCCCCTCAACAAAATGGAGTAGCAGAAAGGAGGAATAGGACTCTTGTAGAGTTTGCAAGAGCCATGATGAAGGAAAAGAATTGTCCAAATTACTTATGGGCAGAAGCTATTAACACTGCAACATACCTTGTGAATAGGTTGCCTTGCAAAGCCTTGGATGGAGGAACCCCTTATGAAGCATGGTGGGGTAAGAAGCCTAGTCTTGATCATTGTAAAGTATTTGGATGTATTGCATATGCTTATGTTCCTTCACAATTAAGACATAAGCTAGAACCAAAAGCAGAGAAGTATGTGTTTATTGGATATGATGATAGACAGATGGGTTACAGGTTGTGGAGTCCATCCACAAAGCAATTTCTTGTTACTAAAGATGTGACATTTGATGAGCAAAATATGTGGTATACAGGATCACTAAATGAGTATACAGGTGTTGAAGAAATACAAAGGAAAGGAAAGGCAAAGGTAAAAGTTTGTGAAGAAATTGTTGATGAAGTTGACTCTAGATGTAGAGTGCAGGATCATGTAGAAGAAGGGTCAAGATTTGATCCAGAAACAAATGAGGCTGAAACTTCAAGAAGTGCAGAAATCAGGAGATCTACAAGAGAAAGGAAAGAGCCTATAAGGTATAGTTATGATACATCTTTCCTAACAACAAAAGATTATGCCTACATTGTGAAAACAGAAGAAGATCCAACCACTTATGAAGAAGCCAAAGGTAAACAGAATTGGGAGAAGGCAATGCAGGAAGAGTATGATGCTCTACTTGAAAATGAAACTTGGGAACTAGTACCAAGACCAAAGAATCAGAAGGTCATTGGATGTAAGTGGGTATATAAAACAAAGAGGTTTGCAGATGGTAAGGTGTCTAGATATAAGGCTAGACTTGTGGTCAAAGGATATGCCCAAACTTATGGGGTAGATTATGATGAAACCTTTAGTCCTGTTGCTAAGATGTCTACAATTAGGACATTGATTGCTATTGCTACTTGTAAGGGATGGAAATTATCACAATTGGATGTGAAAAATGCATTTCTAAATGGATATATTGCAGATGAAGTATATATGGAGCAACCAGAAGGCTTCATGGAATCAATTGGATCAGATTATGTGTGTAAGCTCAAGAGAGCTTTATATGGGTTGAAGCAAGCCCCAAGAGCTTGGAATTACAGATTGGTTAAGTTCTTGAATGAATGTGGATTTCAAGCATCAAAGGCAGATAGTAGCTTGCTAGTGAAGGCAAGTGAAAATGGATACATTTACATGTGCATTTATGTTGATGATATTATTGTTACAGGAACAGATGCTCAAGGAATCAATGAACTCAAAAGACAAATAGAGAAGGAGTTTAAGATAAGTGATTTGGGAAACTTATCTTATTTTCTAGGAATGCAGATTGTGTATACTCAACATGGAGTATATGTTTCACAAGAGAGATACTTGAAGAATCTTCTAGTCAAGTTTAACATGGAAGATTGCAGGACCTCAACTACACCATTGGAGGTAAATCATAAATTAAGCAGGTATGGAGGTGAAGAGTTCAATGATATGAAGAAATATCAGAGTTTGGTAGGTAGTCTAATCTATGCTACCTTGACAAGGCCAGATCTATCATATGCAGTAGGTGTGTTGTCACAATTCATGCATTGTCCAAAGAAGACTCATTGGATTGCAGCCCAAAGGGTACTCAGATATATCAAAGGAACCCTAAGTGAAGGTTTGTATTATGGTTTCACTTCTGACACAAGAATCAAAGTATTTAGTGATGCAGATTGGGCAGGTGACTCAGATGATAGAAGGTCTACTCATGGGTATCTCTGTTATGTTGGAGATAAGCTAGTTTCTTGGTGTTCAAAGAAGCAACATACAGTTGCTTTATCATCCACAGAAGCTGAGTATAAGGGAATGGTAGAAGCTGCAAAGGAAGTGATATGGTTGAAGACCTTGATGAAAAGTTTTGAGTTTGATCATAGTACTCCAATAATTTTTGGAGACAATATGAGTTCTTTGTATTTGGCAGCTAACCCTGTTTTTCATGCCAGGACTAAGCATATAGAGATTCAGTATCATTTCTTGAGGGAAAAGGTACTAGATAAAGAGATTGAAGTGATGTATACTCCAACAAAAGAACAAGTGGCAGATATGATGACAAAGAGTCTGGATGGACCTAAGTTACAAAGGTTCAAAGACATGGCAAGTATAAAGAAGACAGAGAAAACCTCAATTGATGATTGAGGGGGAGCTGTTGGTGCAGACCAATCACCAATTGAAGGCTTGGAAGATCAAATGATGAAGGAAGAATCAATTCCTAAAGTGTGGAAGAAGATTACATTCAGAGGACAAGAGAAGTGTACACATATGTACATTAGCATAGTCATAGATGACTTAGATCTTTTGTTCAGTAAGAATCATGTACAAATTATCTATAAATACTTTGAGAAAAGTCGGGGCATGTATGAGAGCATATGTGACAATAGTTAGAAGTCAAGAATGAGGGAGATAGAAGTCATGAGATAGAGGAAAAGTTAGTTGAGTTAGCTCTCATCACTCAGTTGTAATTCTTCTGAGTAAATGAAAATTTTTGCGCCCGATGTTTCTGCGTGTTCTCCTTCTACAGTAGATCAATTGTGAAATGCTTTTGTACAAGTCTAAGTTGAGAGTTGCTTGACCTCTGTGCAAAGTTTTAGCTTTCAATTGTAATCAGGCTGAGTGAATTAAGTGTAGGAACATTCATATGTGAAGTATGTTCACTGGTTCCTAAAACAGGCGCAGATTTCGAAGTTAATGTTTTGATCATTTCTCCTAGCACAGTTTAAAGTTTTGCATGAGTGAGGGCTTAATCTTTAAGTTGGAAGATAAGCTACTCATGTCTAGAAGCATTTTGTAAAACGGGTTCTATTCAAGGAGAACCAAGTCTTAAAAGTTACAGGTGTAAAGTCGACTGTTCTAGATGATAGTTTCTGACATAGGTAACTTGAGAAGTTGATTTCTCAAGTTATACTTAATCTTTTGAAGAGATTCAACTTGGAGTAGATGCGCAATCTCTAGGAAATACTTCATACAAAGTTTCATCAAAAACTTTACACGTTTGATAAGTCAATGTGGAGAAATAGTGCAGCAGACTTTTCTGTGTTTCATCTTCTTCACAGATTTGTTAATCTTTTGATAATTAGCAATTGATCCTCTAAATTAGTGGAGTGTTTGACTTACTCTTGGTATAGAGGTGCTCTAATCACAAGAGTAAGTTGTTCTTTTGGAGATTAACATTCTCCATCATATCTATATATCTATCTATCTATCTATGTTTCTATCTATCCATATCTCTAACTATCTATCTATC